>JAJOOR010047129.1:0-20218 GCA_036250505.1 Solanum acaule
TATTAGTAGCTCCCACAGTTCAGTCAGACTCTATTGCATTGACCACATTTACAGTTCATTCAGTATTCAGTCAGCATGCTATAAATTGGTCATTGCATTCAGTTAGTTCAGATTCAGTATCTCATCTTATGCATATTATTTCATTACTTTATTGCTTTGTTCAGTTATATGTTATTTCAGCTTTACTTTATCCTGCATGCTCAGTACCTTTCAAGTACTGACACATATGTGCACTATATCTTCTTATGATGTAGGTTCAGGTTCTCAGCATCCAAATCATGCTTAGATCGGTTCCCGATCTCCAGTTGAGCAGAATCAGTGGTGAGTCCTCATTCTCTGAGGACAATAGTCATGAGTTTCTTTTCAGTATTTTTAGTCTTTTAGTTGCAGATTTGCTAGATCTAGTTGGGGCATGTCCCAACATTTCTAGTCAGTTTAGAGGCTTATTTCAGACATAGTTAGATTCAACTTAGTATTGAGTTAATATCTTCTTTGTATTAAACTCATCAGATTTCATATATCTCAGTTATAGTATATGGGTATTCCCCATCTTTTCATTTTATTTTTGATGATAGCTTCCGCACAATTTTTATTATTCAGTTTATATTTAGTATGCTCATGATCATGCCAGCAGAGTTAGCTTGTGATCACTTGTGGTCCTAGGTCCCATGTCCGCGTCTCGGGGGTAATCTCGGGGTGTGACAAGTAGCTATCTTAATGAAACTAGCTTGAATTGGTTGTCCAAGGTCACCTTTTCATGAGTAATGAAGTCAAGTAAGAAATGACTATTTCATGGGAATTTATACTTAGCACCAAGTGAATATTGAATATGAGATGGAAGCTCTCACGTAGTAGAGTCTAGGTTTCCAAAGTAATCTCATGAGATGGAAGCCTTTACAAAGTACAGTCCGGGTTTCTAGAAGCAATCTCCTTATCCCATAACTATGTTCCCACATAGGTTTATTTGCTAGTGGATCCACTTAAGCTAGATGTTCTTCGTTCTACCTTAGGCAAGTACGACCACCCTTTTCGGTGTGGGAGACACCGGGGGATCATGTTATAGCTCATATGGCTTCTTGTCGGTTAAGGCTATTTCCCCACAAGTAATAATGAACTAAGGTTTCTCAAGGAGTATCAAGTATGAGTTTCAAAGGTTTTAAAGATGAAGTTACCTTGCATTGATCATGATTTATGACTTATGTTTTATAACTCTTTCATATGATGTTTAACTTGGACAAATTCATGATTTGAAATGAAATGTCCCTTTTAGCATGATTTTAAATGTTTTGTGCATGGCTATCATACTTGGTACATTGTTTTGTACTAACTCATACTCTTGCCTACATTTTCCCCAAATGTAGGGTCCAACAGAGAGGTTTCCAAATCTCGTGGCTAGTTATTGAGTTCATGATTTCTCGAGCTTTGGTGAGTCCTCATGCTTCAAGGACGAAGTTATTGTTTTAGTTTCTTTCTTATATTCCCCTTTTGGACATGATCTGTGGGCTAGGCCCAATTTAATTATATTTTATTAGATGGCTATGTTGAGACATGAGTTTAGACTTGTGCTTTTCGTTTTATAAAATGTTTTGGACTTGGACTACTGTTTTACTCTTATTGTGCTATTTCTTATATTATGCAAGCTAAGTGGCTTGTATGGAGTCATTCGGGGTTTTATGCACCATGTTACATCTAGGGGGTACCCCTGGGTCGTGACAAGTTGCATCCGTGAAAGTGTTATGGAGGAATCAATTAGTTGAGGGTGTCACTTTAGACGCCGAGGCCAATATGATGTCCCGATAACCTCATCTATTTCCCTCCGCTCCTAATCTAGCTTAAGATATTTAGTTCCTCATGGTTCATTCTTACGAATTCATGTGTCTTAGTCATTCTCATGCTTCTATATGCATTCATGTATGTTTTTATGAAAAGATGTTTTAAAGTATGCTTTAGCTTGGAGTCAATTTTCCTCCTTGGTTATGTGAATTTATGAAATTGCATTCATGTTGGATTCTTAGGTCTCTTTCCCCTATTCTTTTCATGCTATCTTAAGTCCCATTTGAGGACGAATGTTCCCAAGGGGAAGATATTGTAACACCTCGTATTTTGGAAAAAGAAAAGATTTCATGTTTTGGGAGTAAGAAGTAGGGAAATAATTTTGGGAAGTCAAGTCCCAACACTTTTCCTACGATTGACCATGATGGTCCGTCAAATGTTCTATGGGCCGTAGGAAGTCTCGTTGAGGTCTACGAGTTGGGTCTACGGAACCTAGAAGGTTCCACGGGTCGTAGACAAGTCTCTTCAAAAGTGGGTTGATTATAAGGCTCTAGTACTTGGTCTACAATTGACTTGTATGGTCCATAGAAAGTTCTAAAAACCGTAGGTCGGTTCCATACGCTGGGTCTGACAGTTATTTCTTAGGGGATTTTGGGTCTTTTCTTGTTGGTTTTATGCCTAAAATAGGCCGTTTTGACTCTATTCCTAAGCCTTATATAAGGTTTCTCACTTCAAAAATCACCCACTCAAAACTCATTCTCTGAAATCCCAAATCCCAACCACTTTCATCCTCCCCAATTCACTCTCAAGCTAAGGAAGAATAAGCTAGGATTTCAACTAAGGAAAGTATGAACCCATGCATGTTCCATGATTTTTGTCTATGAACTTATGAACTATGAAATATGAATTTATGAAAGTTATGCATATCTTATTAAATTGATGTTTATGATGCAAGAATGCTTTTAGATGAATGTATCAATGACATTGTGAAAGGGTTTCTCTCATATGGATTCATAAGGTTGTAAGGTTTTCTCACATGTGCTTGAATCATGTTTAAGTAGCTATTCTATATGACTAAAGATTGGATTGATAGTTAATGTTATCTTTCCAAGTATGATATTTTGAATATGATTGATAACTAATTCCATTGGGACTCTTACTTAGTACCGAGAGGATATTGAGTTGTAGGCTCGTTTATTAGTAGAGGCGGGGTCTCTTGTAGCAATCTCTTTGTCCACAACTACCTTCCCTTGTAGTATGTATTAGCTAGTGGATCCACGTAAGCTAGAAGTTCATGGTCTTTACCTTGGCAAGTAGGACATCTTTTTTCGTTGTGGGAGCCTGACACCAGATTCCATGTTATAGCTTCCATGTCCTATGTTGTTTAACGGTAAATATCGCACAAAAATGAACAAAGTTACGTTCAAGGAATTCACAAAGTGTTTTCATATGTTATAGCTTACATTAACCACGTTTATTACTTATGATTTCAAACATCTTTTAATGATTTAGCATGGTCATTGCATGTTTTGTTAATCTTTTTCCTATCATGTTTTCATGTTGTTATGCATATTACCTCATACTTAGTACATTCCATGTACTAATGCATACTTTTACATATATTGTTTTACTAATGTTGGGTCTGATGCTCCTTCTCCTCCTGCTCCTGACTAGTCGATTTCGCTAAAACTTTGAAGACTTTGTGAGTCCTTATGTTCTGAGGACTACGTCACCTTTATTGATATCTTATTTCTTTAGTTTACGGACATGGTCTTTGGGTTATGTCCCAACCACTTCTATATTGCTTTAGATGGGCTTGTCAAGAATTATGATTAGACTTCCGCTTTTATGTCTAGCTCTTTATAGTATGAAGTTGTCTTTGAAAATATTTTACATTATCTTGTATGATGTATGTCAGAAGACTTGTGTAGGGCCTCTCGGTGTCCTATATGTCATGTCGCTTCTACGGTACACTTTGGGTAAAGTAATCAAATCGTGTATTGAATCTTAAGAATTGGGCCTTGAAGGCCTAAGTAAATTGTGTTTAAAATAACTTATGAACTGAATAACTGAGAGCTTTTTATGAAGGAAAATATGTATACTTAAAAAATGTATGAATAAGACTCCTAGCCCATATAATTATTGACTAATGAAATATTTATACTAAACAAAGTAACTAATTCCATAGGGGTTTGAATCCCTCATAGTCTTCCACTTGAGTACTAACTCTTTGGCTGCATATTGGATGCCGAGAATCTCGATCTTCTCCTATGATTCTCAGTTTGGCCAGCTTATGTTATCTCTTATGTTGGTTTATTTAGACTTTTCATTTTCTTACATGGATGAGCTGCATGCTAAGTTCACTTTGAGGTGATGAGGATTCGAAGACCTTTCTGAATTGGTTTTCATCCCCATGTTTGGTCTCTTGAGGTGTCCGTTCAACACTTCTTAGTTGTCCATTTATAAATGCATACTTGTGTCAAATATTTTCATATCATTCATCAATTTATATGGGAATAGTTTTACCCCATACAAATAGCCCCTCCCCTCTCCCCCCTCTCCCCTCCCCCCGCACTTTGCAAATGCTCAAGTATTTGATAAGCGTTCTCATTTACTTTGAATGGAGTCTAGCGCATCTACTCAACCTATTCTCGCTGATTGTACTATGTAAAAAAGTTCTCTGCTTTCCCAATATGTGAGAAAGTCTCATATGGATGATCCATTAAAGGAGGTCAGAGATGAGGCACTCACTGTTCACATACTCCTAAAAATTATTTTACTTTATAGTGATTTTTAAAGTCAAAGCTAGGGTGCGACAGTTGTGAAGTACAAATGCCTAGTGAATTAAGGACATATTTCTAATAAGAAAATTGACTACAGGTGTAGAGACAAAGTGGATGTTGCTTTTATGCTCGAAGGTTAACATTACATGCCTCATATCCTTGGTTCTTCTTTGGTCTATATGTATTCTTTCATGGTGACTTTGGCCTTCTGATTCCTAACAAAGTTTAGAAATTTTACTGGAGGACAAACCCAAGCTCATTCTAACATTTGAAACTCCTACAGACTCACTTATGTTAGAGGCTTAATCAAACTAGGTGCTAAGTAAACTCCTAATGAATACATGCATTATTATATTCATAATATTTGAAATAGTAACAATCTAGTAATACCGAATCATTTATACATAATCTCATAATCATAAGAATATCTCCTTTAAATCATGATATCATAATATATTCATAAGTACACTTTAATCGAAAGTATCTATTATGATATTTATCATAAGAAGTACTTCAATTAGTAGTATCTAAATTACGACATTCATTTATAATAGGAGGTACTTCAATCGGAAGCCTTGTCTTTTCATATAAACTTGATGATACTTCAATCAGAAGCATCCTTGATTCATAAAATCCTTCAAATCATTATACATTCATATCAATATAACTTGAGTTCATATCATAAAATATTTACATAGAATGGGTTCATGAAAATATCATTGAAAACATTGCAATATGATCAAATCATGCATAATAAGATTATTCATGAGAGAAAACTTAAATTCAATTGAACCCATAAGAAACCATGTAAATCCTAGAATTGGACATGAATCCTAAAGTGAAATTTTGAGTTTCTTTGGAAATCAGTGAGTGAAGAGGAAGCCAATGATGAATTTCCCGCATACCTTGATTAAATCCCTAAGTGAAGTCTTCAATGGAGACTTGAGTCCTTGAAACCCTAGCTTGCTTGGAGAAGAAGACTTGAGAGGGGATTTGGAGTTTGAGAGAATGAGAGTTAATTGAGAGGTTAAGATTCTTAGAAACCATTTGAAGTCTTTGAAATAACCTCAAAGCGACGTAGTATAGGATTTTAAAGAGTAGGGAAAGACCCGAATAACCTTAACTTAAAATTATTGAACCGTTCCCGCGAAGTCATATACGGTCCATATACCCGTCTACGGACTATAGTGACCACTCGTGGAATCCCACTTCTGAAACACAACTTTCTAAAGAGCAACCGCATGCCATCATCCATGGCTCATAGACCATTTTACGAGCCATACAAAACCTCTTGTGCATTGAACCTAGGGGAAAAGTCTAGGGTTCAGGACTTTGAATCAACGACCTCCTACTATGACCATACTTTCTCTTATAGGCCATTCTGGCCAATCATAAATCCCTAACTTAAACTCATATTTTTTATGAATGTACCACGAACAGATATCCATGGCTCGTCGTCTAATCCATGAGTCGTACTTACCACCCGTAGACACTACACCAACACTTTCTGCAAATTTTAAATTTCTAAGTTAGCTTTTTAACTTTTGAGGTGTTACAGTAAATCAAAGTAATCATCATATTTATAACTCCATAAATAATCATATATGCTTAAATAAAAATAATATAAAAATAATTAAGTGGGAGAGTTACTTACAAGCGACATACCACATATGAGCTCATACTGCCTAACTTACAATCTAGTTGGGGAGAGCTGCCCTATACTTTTCCATAAGTATAGAAGCTATCTATCTATTGTGGATCCACTAACTGAGCCTATTGGGCTAAAGGAGTTAACTGACTAATGGTATACTAAAATCCTACGGTGGCACATAGTTACGGGACTTGGATATTCTAAAATCACATTCTTTAGGTGTTAATTAATCCTCTAAAAATAGTATATATATGTTTATAATATATCATGAAGTCTATAAATGAAATCATAATGTGAGAATTTTCTTAGTTTTGTGAAATTGTACTGTTGGTGAGACTATGCTCACAACTATTTGAAACATACTGATGTTTTGAGTTTTCATGATAAAAGACAATTTTCTTTGAACATCATATCTATCGATAATAAAATGTTATAAAGTTTTATAATGAATCTTTCATGTCATGAAACTTTATTTAAAACATAATATTTAAAATAGGCATAAAGAAATTTCATGAAATATACTTTCTTGAACTCTTGAAACAATACACTTGAAACTAAATATATTTTCTTGAAATTGGCTTTATTTATGTAAACAATTCATGTGAAACCACAAAAAGTTTTTAGTATTATTTTAGATATAAGGGTCCATGTGGTATAGTAAGCATGGGCCATCAATCATTAATGGATTGTCAATACAATAGTTTCTCAATAATTGAATTCAACAATAAGAAGTTCGAATTAGAAAGAATTTGAAGTGATGGACTTTGGGGTAAAATCCATAGCTTTGACCTTACTAACTAAAACTATTGATATAGGGCATGCGAAAGATATAAGTTAACCATTGTGATAATCTTACATACCCTAAAAGCTCCATATATCTTGATATAGAACCTTAACTTAATGAAGAATGATTAGGAAATATTTTCTTGAGATTCTTGAATTCACTTCTTGAAAACTCTATTGCAAAGGGATAAGATTTATATTATTATTCATGATTAGGTGATTTTATTTTATTTTTAAATCTTGAAATACTTAGATATTGACTTACCTTTTTGAAGAACCTTGAGAGAGGAACCGTAACTTCTTGTCTGAAAAATTCTTAATGAGAGGATTCTATTGATGAAAACTAATTGTCTAACCATCCTAAGAAGTTTTAATGTCATTTTCGATAAATCCACAAATGTTTTGGGACAATAATACCATCATTAAAATCAATATTGGCAAAATTTCCCATCATACCAATGTTGGAGTGATAGATCATCATCGGAGTGACGGATTGCCACTCAAACCTTCATATCTTGGCCAATTTTTGAGACTATTGGTACAGTATCGATACCTCTTCTGACGGGCTATCTCTTGAGTGATGGAACATCACTTGAATGATGGGTCATGACTCCGACTGTCACGCATATCCAGCTCTCAACTTCTATGGTAAATTAGTCATAACTATTTACTATGGATTCAGATTTACAATCAATTGATGGCGTCAGAAAGAAGACTCAAATATATTTTACTGTATTGGTAATAGGACATATAACTCTCTACATTCTAAGAGATATAATTGTTTGAAGTCTATCCAAGCAAAAACTTATATTGATACTCAATCATAAAGAAGCTTGTAACTCAACTTTGTGCTAGAGGATTCTTATGATATAAATTACTTACAATACACTTCACACACTTAGGAAGTGGTCTTAAAACCTATGCACAACTACAAATTAGCCAATATGGGTTTATACACAACGAAGAGTGGTTCGAGCATGCTTAAAATATTTTGGGGTGTTACAATATCTCCCATTGAGATCATTCATCCTCAAATGATGATCAAACTAGACTGAAAGAGAAAAGAGATACACTTAATACCTATCTGACTTCTAAACTTTCCTACTAACATAGATGAAGCTGGTTCATAGTATGACTTTTGAACTCACTACAACACATAAGACACGAATGTTCATGATTACAAGGTTGCAAATCATGACATAAAGTTTCTAAGAATTGTGATAGGAAAAAGTCTATTACCTCAAATATTCTCATCAAAGTTTCTCATAACATTTTGGAAAAGGAATCACGAGAATGGTTCATATAATACAATTGAATATGAATCCCAAATAGGGTCGGAGTACCTTATACAGCTGACATGAGTTCATATAACATGAAAGGTGTAAATTTGAATAGGTCACACTCTATTGGAAGCTATTTGACATGAAATATGGTTACCTTGGGCATGAAGTAAGAATAGGAAAAATAAGCCTTAAGTGATACGTCTAGTATTTTTTAAGCTTAGAAACACTCCTCAACTCTTCTCCTCTTTCTGAATGCTACACTTCATTGATTATGACTTATCACTCCCATAAGGGTACATTTGTCTACTCCTACCAAGGTATGATTCTAACTACATGCTCTTACTATGTTCAAGCCTGACTCAAAGTCACAAAGTTCTATAGCCTACACATAAGATGATCATACTAATCTAAACCATGAGATTCACGTACTATAATTTTGTAAGGACTATCCTCCCAAAAAATATTTCTTCTTAAAACCTCATTCAACAAACCTCAAGCTCAAACAAATAAGCACTTAGTAATATAATGACCAAATATATCGTTACTCAACGACATCTCGTGTTGAATCCTAAAATTCTGGAAATTTGGTGCAAATTTAAAAATATAGGGAGATGAAAAACAATCTTAAATTTGGATGGGCTGACGTCAGCCTACCATGGCGGGAGTCTTCCCACTATGGAGGTGCAACTATAGCTCTTGCATGACCGCTACAACTAGGTGACGAGAAATCACCAACCTAACTAATGTGTCTTCTATTATTTTCCTCCCACTTTTAAAAGAATGAAATATACTAGCGTTATTCCAAGAACCCACCAAAGGCAGCTGAGGTAAGGAAGAAATGGAGGGGAGATATTAAAGTGAGAGAGAGGCAAGAACCCAAGGAATTCTGATGCTCATTTATCTTGGTTTCTCTCACAAAGTCAACAGCACATGGACAAGGTTCATCATAGGGGAACTGAATGAATTAAAGAGTATTAATTCATGAAACTAGGATGGTATTTTCTCGGGGAAGGAATGTATACTTAGGATGGGACACGATATTGGGATATTGATATATAGGTAATGGTTGTATGTATTCCAACTGATGTATATATACATGTCTACTCCGTTGTAGTATCATTGTGTAATGTATGTTGGGGAAAATATATGGAGCATATGAAATGACATCATGTTGATAATATCATGCAATGAACTGATTTACTTTAACTGTAGTCTCAAGTGTTATTGTTCATTGTGGTTGTGGTTGTGGTTGTACATGTTTTTCTGTGATTGTTTGTTCTCTCATGTACCACGCTGGTAAAGGAATACTAATGGTTGGCTCTTATACTACATCTGGTGTAAAAGCTAACTTTGGTTGGCTCGGGTATCACACTTATACACTAACACTTTGTGTCTGGGTTCCTTAAGAGAACAGGGTAGTTGCATATGTGGTTCCATGAGTGGATCGGGTCTACCTTTTTATAATGTGATGTATGTATATGGTCCTTGAGTTCTCTAGGTTACTTGAAAGGCAAGTTGATATCAGGTATGGCTAGTATGTAATCATGCGGGACATGCTTCATGTTACTGTTAAGTTAGGGTAAGGACCGGGAGTCTGGGCAATGTTATACTTGTGATTATAATGGTATGCTATTTGTTTATTAAAATGGTGGTTACTAAGTTAGGCAGATGCACGATGGTCTTGTATATGATTTATGGTAATGGTTGTCTGTGTTTAGCACATAAATGATAACGGGAATGCAAGTTAAGATGGATGAGTTGGTCTAAGGCGCCAGTTTCATGTACTTGTTTGAAAGGGTCAGCGTGTGTGTGCATCAGTCATGGCGGACCCAGGATTTACATGAAGGGGTGTCAATGGTTATAGTTAAGAAAAATAATTATGAGGCCAGCACAGCTTGAACACATAACCTAAAGGAATTTTCACAACTCCTTAACCACTATACTAGACCTTCAACTTATGTCAAGAGGTGTTAGTACTTTTGTATATATTTATTAAACCAAAATTTGACCACTAAAAGGGTGTCCCTAACACCCCTTTGCCAAGGGTGGGTCCGCCCTGACAGTGCATGAGAACTTGGGGGAGAATAGAAGGTTTGTTAAAAGAGTTAGTGTTGATCTGTATTTGGGAATCTCAGTGTGATTAGAGGGTTAGGTTATGATTGGTTAAGAGGGTGGCATAACAGGTAGGCTTGGGAGCCTTAGAATAGTAAGATCAGTGAGGATAGATCACATTAGTGAAGTTGCTCAATGGGAGAACTATCCAACCAACCAGTGCCAACCACCTCTGGGCATCGAGTTAATAGTAGTGGCTAGTAAGACTTTCCATAGTGAATCAACTGCCCTCCTCCTAGTATTTCTCTTAAACTAGTGTGTTTCGCAACCAATTCTTGTCTATCTCCTCCAGATTGGCCTCATGTGGAACCTCCAACACCTAATTCACAGACCAAGCATCCACTAGGACATCCACCCCTCGAATGCAGATGATGGAATAGGGGGAATCCCACAGAACCATAAAAAGAAGAGCATAGAACTCCAACACACATCTACCCTATGAGAAGGAAGGAGCCATCACCAAAGGATTCCAACCAAACTCTTGAATATGGTGGTACAAGGCGGGAGCCTATTCATCCACTCCCCTTATCTTAAAATCTCTCTCCAGATAAAAGCCCTTCCACCAAATTTTGTGGAATCTTGCCTTACTAGTAGTATCAATAAATTTTGTAGGGATAGTCATGGCCCTCAATTCTATCCATTATTAACCTACATTACAAAACTGTTGGTAAGAAACCATAGGAAAATCCTAAAGAGTGTGTGCGAAAAGAAATTTTTGCCTTAGGGCAGCTTGAGAGGTTGCATTACTTTTGCCCGCCCACTATAGCGGCCAAGCTGGCGCTATAGTAAGGGGGTGAACTATAGCATTGTGTAAAGCCCCATAGTGGAACGCTCCATAGAGGGGTGTTGCTCGATATAGAGTCATCAACTATAGCGAGATGCAATGCCATTATAGTGGTCTTCTCTGTTCCAAACCCTCAGCAGGCAGGTCAATGGCGCCTCTTGGCCAAAAAAAATATTATTTTGGAAATTTTTTTATAGATTTGTGTTTCTAAAGTGCTCCCCTACTTAAATTTGGAAAAATCTAGTCATTTAAATTCCTAAATCATACTCGAATCTCAATTTTAACCAAGACCAACCCTTCAACTCCCACCACTATTTTGGACCAATTTTTGGTTTTATTTCCTATTATCTGTATCCCTAAAACACTGTGGTAGCATTATAAATAAAATGGGAATCCCCATGCTTCAGGAATTTCGATGATCAATTTGGTTACTCTTCAAATTCAAAATTAGCCCAAACCCTACTCTATCTTGTCAATTCTTAGCATGCAGTCATTCATAAGCTTAAAATGAAGTAAAGAGAATAGAGTATGCAGTGGCTACCTTAGATTGATGATTCTGAACAGAGTGAGAAAAAATTGAGAGAGTTTTGGAGAGTGTCGAGAGAGAAATGGGCAAGAAAACCCATTCCCCTCCCTCTTATTTGTTTTTTGTTCAAGTCATGCCGCTATGGAGGCTTTGCAGTCTCTAGAGTGGTGTCGATATAGAGGCCAGGGCACTGCTATAGAGGGGTACATTTCAGTGAAAGGGTGGGATAAAAATTTTATTGTGGTTCTATGCTTTTGAATTTCTTACCAAAACTCGCATTTCTAAATTTTGCAAAGAGTTGTTGGTCCTTGAGAACTTGCAACACAATCCTCAAATGATCGGTATGCTCGTCTTATGTTATCAATGAACACACTCATAAACATATTAAGGTATTGTCTAAACACCCTATTCATCAAATCCATAAATGCAGCTAGAGCATTAGTTAAACCAAATGACATTACCAAAAACTCATAATGACCATATCGAGTTTGAAAAGTCGTCTGCGGAATGTCATCTTCCTTCACTCTCAATTGGTGATAACTTAACCAAAGGTAAATCTTAGAGAAGTAACTTGCTCCTTGAAGTTGATCAAACAAGTCGTCTATCCTTGGGAGAGGATATTTGTTCTTAAAGGTAACCTTGTTCAATTGCCTATAGTAAATACATATGGAGTGAACCATTTTTCTTCCTAACAAACAAAATTGGAGCACCCAATGGAGAGATACTTGATCGGATGAAACCCTTGTCCAACAAATCTTTCAATTGCTCCTTTAATTCCTTAATTTATGTTGGAGCCATACGTTAAGGAGGAATAGAGATAGGTTGCACATTTGGGAGAAGGTCAATACCGATGTCTATTTTCCTTTCGGGAGGAACACCTGGTAGATCATCAGGAAATACTTTCGGTAACTCATTATCAATAGGAACTGACTCAAGATTAGGGGCTTCCAAATCCATATCCCTAACACGAACAATATGGTATATGCAACCCGTAGAAATTATCACTCTAGATTTAAGACAAGAGACAAACTAACTCTTAGACATAGAGTTTCCCCCTTTCCATTCTAGGATGGGTTCATTTGGAAACTGGAACATGACTACACAAGTTCTAAATCAATACAAGCATAACATGAATGCAGCCAATCCATACAAAGGATAACATAAAAATCTAGAATATCAAGCTCTACAAGATCAACATGAGTGACTCTATGGTACAAGGAGATGGGACACTTTCTGTAGACTATCTTAGCCACAATAGATTCACTAATAGGAGTAGAGACAGGAAAAGGATCTAACAACACATTCAAAAAAATATCAAACCTCATAGCCACATATGGCGTCACAAAACATATCACCGAGCTCAACTAAAGAATAAACATCAAATTGGAAGACTTTGAACATACCGGCAACTACATCTGGTGAACACTCTTGCTCATGACGAGTGTGAAGTGCATAAAATCAGTTTTGCATCTGACTTCCACTAAAACCTGATGAAGGGTAAGGTTGAGCCTGTCAAGGATTATCTCCTTTATTCTTAGCATTTGAGAGACAACCCCTTATCTTATGATCTGTCTTTCCACAACCAAAGCATGCCTTAGAACCCGCTAGACATTTACCCTCATGCTTTCTTCCACACTTAGCACAAGTAGACAATGAAGATCCACCATAATTCTCTCCTTCAGGTTTAGGGTTAGACACCCTGTCTTTATTGAACTTAAGAAAAGCATTGGAGGAACCTTGACTGAAAGACCTTTGTCGAAATTTTGAACGACTATCTCCATCAAACCTTGAATGTGAGAAGTTACCATCATTGGTATTTGCCTTCTTTGTCTCCTTAGATCTTTCCCTAAGTTGCTCCTCTTATATTTGTTGAGCATGAACTATAAGACGAGAAATTTTCATATCATGGATAAGCATGGCGGTATGACAATCCTTAACCACCAATTTGGACACACCCAAAACAAACTTACCCATTCTCGCCCTAGGGTCGGCAATCATAGTAGGAGCATACTTAGACAATTGTATGAACTTCAAAGCATATTCCTTCACACTCATTTTTCCTTAACAAACGTTGATAAATTAAAGTACCTTTGCCTCCCTCATCTTAAGGGGAAATAACCTATCAAGGAAAGTAACTTTGAACTTTTCCCAAGTGGACTCCCATCTTCCGACCTCTTCTTTCAGTTGGTTGAATCATATTTGAGCAACACCCTTAAATTGATAAGCGGCCAATTTTGACTTTTCCATCGGTGTCACTCCCATGATCATCAACACCTTATACACTTCATCAATGAACTCTTGAGTGTCTTCCTCAACCTTGGAACCATGAAACTCCGACAGATTCATCCTAGTGAAGTCTCATTCTAGTTGCCGTCGTACCCATATTTGGGTTTAGGGTGACCACAACCTCCCTATTGGCTTGAGCCGTCATGGATTTAGCCAACACTTGAAAAACAGACTTAAACTGTGCATTAGTCCTTTGTTTGGCCAAAGGGTCAATCGAAATTTGAGGAGCTTCTCATTGCACATTCTCTCGCGCATTCCTCCTAGCATATGCCCTTCCAGTAGCCTCTCATTCATAAGTTTGGCGCGCATTCCTTCAAGCATATGCCCTTCTAGTAGCCTCTCATTCACAAGACTTTAGAGTAATGAAAGAAGTGGAGTTTCGTAAACATCTTTTAGCCTTTCATTCATAAGTATGACGCGCTTCACACTCATGAACAAGATTCTATTTAACATGGCTTATAAGACTTCCTAGGACCTTTCTAAACCTTGTGCTTTGAATACCAAGTTTGTCACGACCCAAAGCATATCTTAGGCATAACATGGCGTATAAGACCCCGAGAGGCCCTACACAAGCCACTTAGCATACATCATACAAGATAATAGAAAAATTAGAGAGTTTAAAAGGCAATTTCAAAATATACGAGTTTATAAAATGTAGCGGAAGTCTAACATAGTCTCAAAGCCATCTAGTACATCAAGAGTGATCGGGAGGTAACCCATACATCACATACAATACTGAAAGTAAAGACAATCAAAAATAAAAGCCCGGACCTTGGAACATGAGGACTCATCAATCTTCAATATCTACTAAGGCAATCTCTAGCCACATAGATGTGGAATCAGAGCGTCGGACCCTACAATTGTATAAGTATATAGGCAAGAGTATGCGTTAGTACAAAAATGTACCAAGTATAATAGAAATGCATAAAAGTATGAAATCTTGATTAATGGAACTTTTTTCGTGACATGCTATGACCAAGCTAAATCATGAGATAAAAGATTTAGAAAACATAATCATAAAACATGGTCAATGCAAGCTAACATCTTTAAAACATTCTTGAGATACTTCTAGAAGTAACCTTAGTTTATTCTTGTGTGAGATTTACCTCTAATATTAACTCATCTGGGACATAGGTATTCACCACTTATCCTATCATTATGTGACATGGGTATTCGCTTCTTGTCTTTTATTATGGAATATAAGTATTCGCCTCTTGTCCTTTCATTATGGGTCATGGGTAATCCCCTCTTGGCTTATTATTATGGGACATGGGTAATTGCCGCTTGTCTTATCATTAAGCGCCATGGGTAATCGACACTTGCCTTATCATCCATGGAAGGCAGATCAATTATCCAATCCAAGCTAGTTTTCATTAGAATAGCTCATAAATCTTGATTCAAAGTTTAGTTGAGAAAACCTTTTAACTCTAAGAATCCTAAATGTTAGAAAACCCTTTCACAACAACAACAACAACATGGATGATTTACTCTCAAAGCAACTTAAATCATTTTCATCAATTTCATAAAGAATGTGAATATCTTCATAAACTCATCTTTCATGATTCAAAAGCGTCTTCATATGATCAATTCTAGAAAACATGGATTTCACATGGGTTCATGAGGATTCAACTTAGAAACGTGCAATTTCTTCAATTCATGCATAAACAGACATAAATCAATCAATAATACCATAATTGAAAAGAACCCGTGAGATTGATTAAAACCCCTAACTTTCTTTGGAAATTCTACCTTGTGAAAATAGGGGAATTTAGGAACCCTATGGAGGAAAAGACTCCATAGGTGAATAATATCATACCTTGATGCCAAAAACTTGAAATCGATGGTGGAATTGGAGAATTGACTTGAACCCTAGCCTTATTCTTCAAACTTTAGAGAGAGAAATATTTGAGAGGAGGAGCTTGCTCAACTTTTGGAAATTTAAGAGAATGGATTGAATGGGGTAATTTTGGGGGTAAAAGTGTTTTTATATGGTCTAGGATAGAAGGCAAAATGACATAGTATTGAGTTAAAACTATTGGGAAACGACCAAAAAGTCCCTGACTTAAAAGCTGACAAAATGACTTCAAGGAGGCCTAAATGGCCTGTCTAAGACCACCACAGCCCGTCTAACGAGTCGTGAAGAAACTCTGTCTGACAGGGCTTCATTATTTCGAGCATAATTTTTTACTGCAAGCTTGGAATTAGGCAACCTTGGTGTCATTGGAATGAGGACTCAGAGATATTTAATTTGATAGGTCATGGGTCACCTAATTGATTTTGGCTTAAAAAATATCATATAAACCCCCTTCAAGGAAGACTTCACGGTCCGTGTGAAGCTTCACGGGCCGTTTAGATGTTTGTGGTCCTTGACCAATGAATAACGGAGAACACCTTTTGATTTGACCTACATGACGACACCTTTGACGACCCGTCAACCTCACCACGGGCTGCCTGGGCGTCCGTCAAGGTGAAGGCTGCCTAGGGCAGGTTCTGGAAGACCCCACGAGCCCATTAACAGACTGTGGTCCCCTTCACGGCCCGTCTAGGTCTCCGTGGAAGGTTCCATGGTCCATTTTTTTGTCTTGTTACCTACCCACTTGAGCCCTTTCTAGCCTTTCTCGAATCCAAGGTGTTACACATTGAGCTTTTTAGCCTATATTTCTTTAATTAACTTCATAATAAGCCAAATCCCTTTTTTGATACCATTATCTTGTTTGATCCAAATATTGGTCCTTAATGTACTATGTCAATAAGCAAGGATAACATAATGGTAGAAGTGAAGTGTGGTAAGAGGTCTTATGTGGTGAAATTAGAGAAAAGAGGTGAGAATAGCCCATCATTAAATTATATAAACACTTCTTATAATTTAAAAAAAAAAAAGGAGAAACATACTTGAATAAAAAATAGTGTGAACAAGTGCTTAAATATGTAAAGGTCAAGAATTTTAAAAAATTGAATGAAGGCTTTTATGAGGCATGCAATAAAGAAGAGAGAAGTGGTTGAAGTTAGCCGAGTAATAAAACAAGTGCATTGACGAGGAGTAGTCACTAATTATATCCTAAATGTACCCACCCGATTCCATAGTCGCCATTACAACCAAGTTAAGTCCTCGTGATTCCATGATAAATGTATTGTGAAATGCAAGAACATCTTTTATGAGAGTGAGAGCTTAAATTTTGAAAAATAGGCCTTTTTGGAGATCTAAATGTGTGAACATGATGTATTTATTGAGTGAAAGGCTATACCAAAAATAGTGAGTGCATTCATAATGCACATCTGAGTGTATTTTATATTGGTGTGTTCTTATATGATTACATTGGCCCGGGATATTTCTAAAACTCCATGTTGTTCAGGCGTGTTAGGACATGAAATATGTCTCACAACCACAATATTCCAAATGCTTGATGAAGTATGTTTTGATAAACTTACCACCTTCATCACACTGAAATATCTTAATTTCTTTGGAAACTTGTTTTTCCACCATTGTTCAAGAATTTTACAAAAATCTCAAAGAATTCAGATATATTTTTTAGTGGATAAATCCATGTATATTTGTGTGATCATCTATAAAAACGAAATAATATTTCACATCTTGAGAAGATTCAACAAGAGTAGGTCCCCACAAGTCACAATGAATTTTCGATAAAGGTTCCTTTTCAATTTTATTTCTAAAACCAAATGGAAGTTTACAACTCTTACCGAACTGGCAACTAGAACAAACATTAGGTATTTTATTCCAACTACTAACATTAATGCAGCTATTACTACTCAAAACTTTAAAAGACTTCAAACTAGTGTGTCCTAATCTAGTATGGCACATGTTGTCTGATGTGTTCCAACCGTGTGCAACAGTTAAAGCATAGAGATTGTTATCTTCTAAAGCATAGAGTCCATTCCTTTTAGATTCCTTGGCCAGTGGTGTCTTTGTCTTCTTGTCCTTTACGACAAAGTTAGTTTCATCAAATTCAAGAGTGCAACAATTATCCTTTGCAAGTTTACTAACTGAGAGTAGATTTTAATCAATCGTACAAACTACAAGAACTTCTCTTAACTTTAGGCATGATCCTGATATGTTCCCAACATGTGTTATTTCTAATTTTGATCCATTCCCAATAATAATTGGTCCATTGTAGTGTTTAAGATCAGTTAGAATACATGTATTATGTGTCATATAGCTAATTGCTCATCAGTCCACATACAACGTGTCATTAGTAGTGTTTTGTGGATTAGTAGCAGCCAATGGTTGTGGTAGCTCATCTGCATCTTGGTAAGAGTAGTCCCACTTGTAGAAGCCCTCAAGGTCAGTATGGTTATTCCTACAAAAAAAATTGACACGCGTTAGTATTGTTCCTCTCCTGACTTCCCCTTGAAGGACTGTTCTGAGAACCTGGTACATAATTGTTGTTATAAGAACTTGTTCCTTGTCCAGCAGGCTTAACGCCTCTTCCTCTGGAATTGAAGTTATTGTTTCCTCTTCTTTGAGAGTAGTTTCCTCTTCTCTTGCCTATTTGGGCAGAGAATGCAATGTTATGATTTGGTTGTGGCACTTCTTCTTCATCCTCCCTCCTATCAAAACCCCTGAGAGCATTAACAAATTTATTAAGAGTGGGATATGGTGTCTTACCTATCATGAAATTCCTGCAACTCTTGTATTTGAGACCTAGACCTCTAGCAAAATTAATTACTTTTCTATCTTTATCCACATGGTTGTGAATGGATGTAAGGCCATCACATATGCCTTTTAATTTCTTAATATATTCATCAATCTTTTTGGTCCCTATCCTAACACTTTATAGTTATTATTTGAGCTGGAACTCCTTATATTTTGTTTCTTAGAGATAAGCTTCTTCCAAGCATCCCCACATATCCTTGGAAGTTGAACAGCCTAAAATTAGCTACATGATTTCTTCAGTAAAGATGCCTGATATCCAACTTCTTAGCAACACATCCTTCTCCTCCCGATCATCAATATTGTTGTTGTCTTCTGCATCCTTCTCAACTGTTACAGCTTTCTCAAGAGTTTGTCTAGTGGAATGGGTACTTTTTGTTGGTTCATTCTCTGTGATGAGGTAGGTTAATCTCATCACTTGAATCAACTAAAACATTTGTGTTCTCCAAATAAGATCATTTGTTGGCTTGAATTTAATGGAACAAGACACAGTAAGATGGTGAAGTGAGGAGGTCGAAAGGGTGTTGGTAGAAGAGGCCATTACAGTTTGATATTGTGGTTATTCTGATTTTTGGATCTAATATGTTATAGGTCAGAAAAAGTTGTAATGCTCTGATACCATGTATAAATCTCACGTAAAGTATAGAGAAATTAAGGATTGTATTGATGATTAAAATTGTTGAATACATGCTCCTACTATAGGAGAGGAGTCTTATACTAGCTACACTGGAGTCGTACTTCAATACAAATATATTATTTACATGAGTAGTATTACTACTATAACTAAAACACCTTATCCCAGTCAACTTTAGCCCTATACACAATACATCAGCTTAGTCATACATAAATTAGAATTTAGTAGTCTAGTCCTAGTGTGACTCTAACTCTACATCACTAAACGCATCAGTCAGCTTCTTTGGACCTGTTCCTTTGACATGTTTCAATCTTCAGCTTCCTTCATCTTCAATAATAATAATAATAATAATAATAATATATATACTATTTAAGTTGTGCTTTAGTACAATTCACCAATGAATCATCAGACATTATAGTTCATACATATTCGATTTTTTAATTTATTCAGAAGATACATGCGTCTCTTCTTCTCAACTCATTCATATATTCTTAAAATACACACTTAAAAAAATGCTTGAACACTAAAATTGCTATTTTTGATTTTCTATAAAACCATGATTCGTCTTGGTCAATAATTTAATTTTGAACTAAAAAATATTTTTCCAATAACATGAAAGAGTGTTTTAATTCTTTTTTCAATATATGGTAGGTAGCTTCATGAATGGTTTCAACGTTCTTTCGGTGGTAACATTATGATGAAATAAGACAAAGTCTCGCTAAGGTTACTTGCTACTTGCTCAAACGTTATTCATCCATATTTCTTAATTTTTCTACAGAATTTCACTTGAATGTTTTGTTTGCATAAGGGGGGAGGGGGAGCGGGGGGGGAGTCATCCATATGTCTTAAGTTTTCTGCGGAACTTTAACTTGAGTGTTCTATTCACATAAAGGGGGATGGGGGGGGGGGGGGGGGGGGGGAAAAAAAAAAAAAA
>JAJOOR010047130.1:0-17030 GCA_036250505.1 Solanum acaule
TTCTCCTTCTCCTTCTCCTTCTCCTTCTCCTTCTCCTTCTCCTTCTCCCTTCTTCTTCTTCTTCTTCTTCTTCTTCTTCTTCTTCTTCTTCTTCTTCTTCTTCTTCTTCTTCTTCTTCTTCTTCTTCGCTACTAGAGAGAAAATTATTTAGAGAGAATTTAGGGTCTTGGAAAAATGAACTAATTGACTTATTTTAGGGGTCTATTTCACTTATATAGGTGGTTTAATAACTAACTAACCAACCTCTATTAACCCCTAACTAATTACTAATTAACCCCTAAGACCCTAACTTAAAAACTAAAACTTAAAATATGACTTGACTCACGAAACCCCCACCCACGGACAGTGGGTGGGTGCACGAATCATACTACACCTTCGTAGGTTAGGTACTGGAGCTAAATGTTGCAGGAAAACTCAGGCCTTGACCCAAGAGATCAAGCTACGGAGCGTGGATGGACCTACGCCCCGTAGGTGCCATCTGTAGCTCCCCCAAATTGGCAGATTTGGGTACTGTTTTGGGGTCCTCTTCAAGGACCCCTTTGGTTGGTCCTCGGGGAGTCTTTCCTTGACGTTCAACCCCTAAAACCTTCATTCTAAGTTCGGGAAGTCATTTTAAAATTCTATCCCTCACATCAAACTCTAAACTCTTACGAAAAGTTGTAGAACTCTCTAGTTCAACATACTAGTTTCGGGGTATAACAATATCTCCCCCTTGGGATCATTCATCCTCGAATAAAGATTCTAAACACTTCTTAAAGTTACAACTCTAGATTAGCACCCTATCATGCATGCACTACATCTAAATGCACACAACCAAGGAAGAAAACTTCAATTCCATGCTAAACATATTCAATGCAACACAAGGGAGTATGAACTACTTCTACCAACCCGAAATTCATGAATAGCTATAGCTACTCATTTTCAAGGAGGAACTAACATCTCCTAGTTAAAACATGCTCAATACACACTCATGGAGCGTAAATGCAATTAATTCTCAAAAAGCATTTATTCAAGGAGGAATCTTTTAACTCCAAACTAAGGCATGCTCATTAATTCATCTCATGGAGTCTATATGCAATTCTACTCAAATGCACTACAACATGAGGCAAAACATGCGAACTCATTTTCTTTTAAATCACAAGCTTTATGAACATGCACTACATAAGGAAATCATGGAAACATACATATCACACATGACTTCACATAAAAGCAAATCAAGAGGAACTTATCATCTCAAGATCTTAAATGCTAAAGGAGGAATACAAGGAAAAAGAATGAGGATATCGGGACCTCTCATTGGCCCTAGGCCTCCCAAGTAGCACCCTTAATTAAACCCTTACTAAAAGATCACTCCTTAACACTTTATGGAATAACTTTCTTGTTCTTCTATTTCTTAACTTGCCGGGACTAAACTTCTCATACTCACTACACCTCTCAGGGTGAGAATATCTAGTTAACCTAAATCATGGACATCAAGAACACTCTACGACCTTGCTATCTAAGCACATCATCTCCCCCTTGGGAGTAATTCTATAGGGACTCTTCTACGCCTCATTTCTTCCAACTCCAAGGTCGGAACAAGTCATCATTAAGATTTTTCACCCATCACCCAAAATGATTCTAAACCAACATGAACTACATTTCTACTCTTCTTATAGAAGTCTATTCACTCAACCCTTCTAGGCATTACTCAAACACCCTATTAATCAAATCTATCAACATACCTCCAAAACTCATCATGACTAAGTCGGGTTCTACCATCAAATGCACATAACCATAATATAACCCATTCATACTAAAGACAACATCACAATCTATCATCTCAAATCTATCAAGTCACATATCCATAATTGGCATTACAACCAACCTTTTCTCCCTTGTTCTTTGTAGCACAAACACTTCAAGTGGTCATATCCTAAAGACCATCGGATAAAGGAATAAGAGAGAGACCTTATAGAGCTCAACTCTATGGCACGACTTAGAGAATGAAGAGTTGAGATTTCCTAAGAATCTAATAGCCTCCTATTCATAAATGTGGCGCGCTTCACATTTATGAACAAGACTCTACTAGACGTGGTTTGAGACAATCCTAGAACCATTCTAAACTTAGTGCTCTGATAACCAAGTTTGTTACGACCCAGGGGTATACCCTAGAAGTAACACAGCATACTTGACCCAGAAGGGATCTCATACAAGCCCTTAGCATATCATGAACATAAGCTAATAGAAAAGTACGTAAAATTTAAAACTTTTTACAATCGAAGTCATTTCCATAAAAGCAAGCGGAAGTCTTTCTATACTTTGTCTCAAACCATCTAATACTACTTTAGAATAAAACTATTGGGACACAACCTATACAATAGTCTCTAAAACATGAAATAAAGACATAAAGGAAATGGTGGATTTTGTCCTCGAAGCTATGAGGACTCACTAAGATTTTCAACTCCTTAGCTCCTTAGAAACCCATCTCCAAGAATATAACTCAATCTCTAAACCCTACATTTGATGAGAATATATGCAAAGTATGCGTTAGTACAAAATGTACTAAATATGTTAGCTATCATAATCATAAGAGCATAAGACAATGGTTAGTCAATATAAGACATAATCCATAATCATATGCAATACTTCATGAAACTTAAACTATAATCATAAGAGACAATATCATAATAATAAGCAAAGTCTCCAACATAAGCAACATATAAGCATTCTTTGACTCTTAGTCATCTATACCATAATAGAACTACTCTCAAGTAACCTAAAAGCATACTTGTGCAATGCATGAATATCATCCCATAATACAACCCAAACTAAGTACCCATTTTAGTTTAGGGGAGTTGTTAAAAATAATGGCAAATATGAACCAAAGGATTAATATCCAGTGTATTTTTGAGACAAAAGGTTGACGTCATGGGTATTTTGAGGCCAAAAGGTAGATGAAGGGTAATTATGTATGATGTACCATGAAATATTAGCATAGTTGATGCTCAAAACTGAGGATTAATACTATAATCGAGTGTATTTTTGTAATCTTTAATGTGTTTGTTGAATGTGTAGACAGATTCTTGCATATGTGGGAAAAATGGAAAAGAAGTAGAAGATGAGTCTGATAAAGTGAAGACCACGAGCACCTAGACGGTTCGTGGTCCTTGTTACGAATTGTGGTGCCAAGCGTGATGCATTTCTAGTAAGAAATGTTGGAGAAGTTGAAATTGGAGTGGGCCAAGTAAAGACCACGGTAGACCTCACGGCCTGTGGTCCTCACAACGGTCTGTGATTATGACCGTGAAGTTGAACCAGTGCTTAGACCTCGAGGAGCTAGAATGGGAAGTGAGCAAGTAAGGACCACAAACACCCAAATAGACCGTGGTACCTATGACGATCTGTGGTGTTGTCCGTGGTACCCATCCAACATGTTAGCTTTGAAGATCCAAGTTTCAGACATGCCAAGTAAAGATCGTGAAGCCCTTAACGGATTGTCAGATTGTCTGTGAAGTGCCCGACAGTTCAGTCCTACTTCGAGTAGGTCTCTTTTGAAAAAACTTTATTTGAAATAATTAGGCCATTTTTAATTTTTATCTTGTCTTATCTGGAACGAAGAACGAAGTTTTGAATTATTCTTAGCTTTTGGTTTTCGACATTAACATCGAATCAAGTTTGAAAATTGGATTTCTGGTTTTTGAATTATCAAAGTGCTTATCGATTTGCTTATTTTCGTAAGTATTTTCTTGTCATATTTTCCTTATATACTTCTGTATGTTTACGTGAAATCGTGAGTGGCTAAATACCACAACTGGGATTGTGGGTTCTATGACGTAAATCTAAGTGTAATTTCATAAAATGAGTGAAAGGCGATTTATATTTGCAAATTATGATTTAGCTTTCGTTATTCATGTATTCTAATGAGTGCACGCATTAGAGTGAGCTTGTATCTGTCATTTGTTCGAGAGAAAAATGATAATTAGGAAAAAGTTAATTTAACCGAAAGAAATGGAGTCAAAGTTCAAGTTCGAGAGAAAAGGACTTTAACACTGTTGTAAGTGAGGGTAAAACTTATAACACTCTGGCACCAAGAGGACTTGAGTGAAAATTATCTGATTAGACTGAGAAGTATCAGATATATTTAGCTCACCTGAATTTTGTAGAGATAAATTGCCTAAAACTCAACTACGGAAGAACATTAGATGCAACGTTATGGGGAACACAATCGTAGTTTCATTTAATTATCGAAACAACTTTAGAATTGATATTTTGTTAATTGTTAAATTAGATCTTAGTTAATAACCTTGGTTACTAAAGCTTTATAGCTAAACCCATTTTACATTCCGTAACTATTTTTTTAGGAAATAATAACGACATTTGAATAAACGTGACAGTGAAATCATTTCTGTAAAGAAATTCTCTATGGGATCAACCTTAACTCACGTTGAGTTCTATAAATTGACTTCGACTGTTTATACCTCTTAATTGAGGTGTAAGTTTGGACGTATCAAATTTTGGCACCCCTGCCGGGGAATTTCAATTCAGAAGTGTTTTACTAGGTTTTATTCAAAGCATAGTTATATTTCCTAATTTTACGTCTTGTTCTTTGTCTGTGTCTCTTATAGGTAAGTTCGACTGTGTATGTCCAATACCATAAGTAAGGGAGCCCCATTGATTCCTTACGATCGGGAACTTTGAAAAACTATTCGCAAAATGGTGAACGCATAGGAACTTAAGGCACAACGACAACAATTGGGACTTGAAGCTGAGACTACTACAAGAAATGCTCAGCAGAATGCTGTGAATAACCCACCTAGGGTGGTGGATGAACAACCAGTAGTAGAAGAAATAGCTCCTTCCCACTGCCAACCACTAGCTCCAAGAGGTCAAGCAAAGTATCCAGCTTACCTAATGTACGAAAAGAATGACTTAGACTTAGATGGAGCTAGAGCCACATGAACGATTGTGTTACCTGCACTACCTCCAGGTGTGAAATTTACAATCACCAGCACTATGATTCAACTGCTGAATGTGAAAGGTATGTTCAGGGGTGCAACTGGTGATGGTGCGAATCAACATTTGATGAACTTTGTGGTGATATGCAAATTGCAAGAGATTCCTGGAGTTAGCCAAACATCAATGAGATTGAGGCTGTTTCCATTGTCTCTTACTGGGGAGGCAACCAATTAGTTGAATGAGATGCCAGATGACTCAATCAGGACTTAGACTGAGTTGAAGGAGGATTTTCTGGAATGATTCTTTCCTGAATCAAAAGTACTTCAGATGAAGGATGAGATAAGTGCCCACAAACAGTTACCAGGAGAAGCGATGCATGACACCTGGTGGAGATTCAGCCAAAAGCTGAAGAAGTGTCCAAACCATGGTCTCACTGAGAGACATCTGAAATAGGGTTTCTAGAGATCTTTAAATTATGATACTAAACATGTTGTTGATGCAGTGTGTGGAGGATCATTCATGAGAAAGCCATTCTCAGAGAGCATGCAACTGATGAATTAGATGTCTAAGAATAATAGAGCATGGTACACCAGGGACGCAGAAGTAGCAGATCTTGGGTTCACTTTTGAACTTTCAGCTGAACAAAGGAAAAAAGAAGAAGAAAGGGATTAGTACATGGCGCATACGAGGACCCAAATAGATCTAGTCACGAAGCATATTGTCTTAAGTTCTGAAAAGGTAAATGTTGTAGGACCTCCAAACAGGTATGAAGATCAGGACATCGGTCTAGATGAGGAGGCTAAATACTTGGGCAACCAAGGAGGTTTTCAGAATTATAACTCGGGAAGCCAAGGTTACAATTCTGGAAACACAGGTCGTAAGTACTCTAAAGAAGGACCGTATGACAGGCCAACAAACAAAGAGCAGGGAAACTGGCAGAACATACATGGGTATAGAAATGATATCAGTGGTGTGTATATGCCCATAGGTAATAGAGACCGCACACTGGTAGTTCCAGCGGGTCTAAGTTGGAAGACATGTTGGCCAAGGTGCTCCAAAAAGTTGAGTCAACTAATGCATGGGTGAAGGAGATGAAAAGTGATTTCTCTAGTATGAGTCAACTGGTAAACTCTCACACCACCTCCATCAAGCAAATAAAGCAGCAGTTGGGACAACTTTCAGCATCGTAAACTAGAGGAAGAATGGGTCATTGCCTAGTGATACTATTCAAAATCCTAAGAAGGACGAGAATTGCATGGCTATTGCCACCCGGAGTGGTAAGATTCTGAATGACCCAATTTCTGCAGGTACTGAGCATGAATAGGCGGTGCAACAAACTGGAAGAGAGGAGACTGAAGCTGATCATGTAGATGACTTGGAGGATGGTCAACCAATAGTGAAACCAGTAAGAGGAAAGGAAAAAGGGGTTGATGGAAATATGCCTCTATAACAAATACCATTACCACTACCTCATTTCCCTCAAAGGCTTAAAAAGAAAGCCGAAAATGGTAAATTTGCTAAGTTCATCATCATTTTGAGACAGCTATCAGTGAGCATACCATTGGTGGAAGATCTAGAGCAGATGTCAGGATATGCCAAGTTCATGAAAGACTTGGTCATGAAGAAAAGAGTTGTAAGTATTGATTTTACTGACAATGTTCATCACAGCAGTACTATTGCTACCAAATCTCTGGTACAAAAGAAGGAGGATCCGGGTGCATTCACCATACCGTGCACCATCAGATCAATCATATTTGCAAAGGCCTTGTGTGACTTAGGGTCCAGTATCAACTTGATGTTGTTGGCCATATACAAGCAACTGGGTTGGGAGTTCCAAAACCCACAACAATGAGGTTAATGATGGCAGATAAGTCAGTGAAGCGACCTGTAGGTATCTTATGTGATGTTCTTGTGAAGGTGGACACTTTCATCTTTCTGACTTTGTGATCTTGGATTGCAAAGTGGATTTTGAGGTTCCCATAATTTTGGAAAGACCATTTCTGGCCAGTGGACGAGCATTGGTAGATGTTGAGAGTAGAGAGCTGAAATTCAGACTCAACAAGGAAGAGTTGAAGTTTAAAATTTGAAGGTCAATGAAACAGCAGCATTACATGAATGTGGTGTCTGCGATAGAAGCCTTTGATGCGGAAGAGACGGGAGCAACCATTGAGGAGAGGTTGGCTGTTGAAACATTAGCATCCGTGCTAATGAACTTTGAAGCAGATTTTTGGACTAAATATGTGGAGACCGTAAATGCCTTACGGGGCATGGGAGCACCCTCTTATGCTCCAAAGAAACTGGACATGGATATGAAAAATAGGCCAAGTCCAACAACAAAACCATCTATTGAAGAGCCGCCTATGCTGGAACTGAAACAAGAACCCAGTCACCTAAGGTATGTATTTGTGGGCACTAACAACACTTTGCATGTGATCTTGGCTCAGATTTGAATGATGAACAGGTTCAATATGTGATCAAAGTGTTGATAAGGTATAAAAGGGCAATTGGGTGGACCATTGCTGACATTATTGGGATACCTCTGGGTATATGCACCTAAGACATCTAACTTGAGTAGGACTGCATCCCAAGCATTGAGCACCAGATGAGGTTAAATTCACCAATGCAATAGGTGGTCAAGAAGGAGATCATCAAGTGGTTAGATGCTGGGGTTTTGTACCCCAATTCTGACAGTCATTGGGTCAGCCCAGTGCAATGTGTGCCCAAAAGGGTGGTATGACAGTAGTGGAAAATGCAAAAAATAAGTTGATCCCACAAAGATTAGTCACTAGATGGAGAGTGCGCATGGACTACAGAAAGCTGAACAAGTGGACCTTGAAGGATCACTTCCCCATGCCATTCATGGATCTGATGTTTGACAGGTTGGCTGGAAAAGGGTGGTACTGTTTCCTAGATGGATACTCTGGCTACAACCAAATATCAATTGCTCCTGAAGATCAGGAAAATACCACTTTTACATGTCCTTATGGAACTTTTGCATTCAAACGCATGCCATTTGAACTATGTAATGCACCAACAACTTTCCAAAGGTGCATGATGTCTATCTTCTCGGACATGGTGGAGGACAATCTAGAGGTGTTCATGGATGAATTTTCAGTGGTAGATGATACTTTTGATGACTGTTTGCTCAATCTTAGTAGGGCTTTACATAGATATGAGGAAGCCAATCTAGTGCTGAATTGGGAGAAGTGTCATTTCATGGTCAAAGAAGGGATAGTCCTTGGACACAAGGTGTCACAAAAGGGGTTAGAGGTCGACAAAGCTAAAATTGAGGTGATTGAAAAGTTGCCTCCACCTATATACGTGAAGGGTGTTCCAAGCTTTTTAGGTCATGCTAGATTTTATAGGCGTTTCATTAAGGACTTCTCAAAAATTGCACACCCCTTGTGCAAGCTTTTGGAGAAGGAGGTGAAATTTGCTTTTGATGAGACATGTCTAAGAGCCTTTGAATGCCTGACGGAGAAGCTGATTTCTGCCCCAGTGATCATTGGCCCAGATTGGGCTGAACCATTTGAGGTAATGTGCGATGCTAGTGGTATTGCCCTTGGAGTTGTGTTGGGATAGAAGTGCAACAAGATGTTCCATCCGTTTTATTATGCTAGCAAGTCACTAAATGAAGTGCAGTGGAACTACACAGTCACTGAACATGAATTACTGGTTGTGGTGTATGCTTAAATTCAAAGCTTACTTGCTGGGTACTAGAGTGATCGTCCACACGGATCATGTAACTCTGAGGTACCTCATGGCAAAGAAAGATGCCAAGCCTAGGTTGATAAAATGGGTTTTGCTGCTTCAAGAGTTTGATTTTGAGGTTAAGGATAAAAAAAGTTGTGAAAACCAGGTGGCAGATCACCTGTCTAGGTTGGAGGCTGAAAAGAAAGAGGAACTTGAGCTCGAAATCAATGATACATTCCCGGATGAGCAGGTATTAGCCGTAACTCTTGATCTTATTCATTGGTTTGCTGATTTTTTCTAACTTCCTTGTTAGTGACTTGATGCCCGAAGGGCTGACATTTCAGCAAAGAAAGAGGTTCTTGCATGATGTGGGTAAGTATTTTTGGGATGAACCCTATTTGTACAGGGTACTACTGATAATATCATTAGGCGATGCATCCCTGAAGCTGAGATGTTGCACATTCTGGAGGCTTGTCACTCATCTCCAGTGGGTAGTTATCATGGAGGCGCTCAGACAGCCCACAAGGTACTTCAGTGTGGGTACTGTTAGCCTACAATTCATCAGGATGTGATGGATATAGTAAGGAGTTGTGATGTGTGCCAGCGACAAGGAGCCATCTCTCGGCGCCACGAGTTACCCGTGACACTTATTATGGAGGTATTGCTATTTGATGTGTGGGGAGTTGATTTCATAGGCCCATTGTGAGCTCCTATGGACAGAAGTATATATTGTTGGCAATGGCCTATATGTCCAAATGGGTTGAGGCAGTTGCTCTGCCTGAGAATGATGGCAAAAGTGTTGCTGTCTTTTTGAAGTAGAATATCTTCTCAAGGTTTGGTACACCCAGGGCCATTATCAGTGATGAAGGTTCTCATTTCTATAACAAGGTTTTCAGTACTTGTTTAGCCAAATATGGGGTTAAACAACACAAGGTGGCAACACCTTATCACCCGTATACTAGTGGCCAAATGGAGGTATCCAATAGGGAAATAAAGGCGATTCTGGAAAAATAGTGAATACTAACTGGACAGATTGGGCACAGAAGTTAGATGATACCCTATGGGCATATCAAACAGCTTTCAAGACGCCTATTGGTATGTCTCCATATCAACTGGTGTTTGGAAAGGCATGTTATTTGCCACTTGAGCTTGAGCATAAGGCACTCTGGCTTTGAAGAAGTTTCACCTTAGTTGGAGTGAAACTGCAAAACTGAGACTGGATCAGATCAATGAGATGGATGAGTTCCGGTTGATAGCGTATGAGAGGTCTGCACTTTACAAGGAAATGATGAAGTCGTATCATGCCAAGCACATCGAGAAAAGAACCTTCACTCCTGGTGACTTAGTGTTGCTCTTCAACTCCAGACTTCGTCTGTTTCTGGGAAGCTGAGATCCAAATGGTCTGGGACTTTAAGGTGACTCAGGTGTTCCAGTCGGGTGCTATTGAGCTTGAGAATGACAAGGGTGAGAGGTTCAAAGCAAATGGCTAGCGAATTAAGGCATACTTAGGTGTCCCTGAAGAAGTGAAAATAGTGGAGGAATGCAAGCTTGATGAAGTCTGAGTAATCAAGTAACATGTGTAGCGCAGCGATGTTAAATTGTGCGCTGCTTGGGAGGCAACCCAAGACTATAATTGTAATAGGTAGTTTACTTTTTCTCATTTTTCTTTTTTTCTGTATAGAGTCATTGTGTGTTGATGTGTGCAGGAAGGACTTGGACTAAAAATTACAGAACTGGGTACAAACATCTCTTCACGAGCAGTCCCACGAGCCGTGGGGCCTTTCACGGGTAACTTCACGTCCCTTCATCCTCAGTAGCAGCAAAATGAGGCCACTAGAACTGACAATAATGTTCACGGTTCGTCAAGCTTTGTACGACCCGTCTAGCCTCTCGTGAACCTCAGGTAAGTACTTGGTCTTTAAGTCATGTTCACGAACGTGTATACGGACCGTGATGCCCTTCATGGGAAACTTTACGGTCCGTCGTCTGCAACCCAGCAGTACCAGTACCCGACCCGCACTCAAACCAAACTTGAAAGAAACGTATTTTAAGTCCCTAAAGCGCCAAATGTTGACTTTGTTTTCCCCATTCCCTCTTCCATAACGGTTATCAAACACAAAAAAAGGTTTTGCACCACCTATAAGTTCAAATTTCATCAAGGATTTCGTAACCCTAGTTCTAAGGATTAAGAAATTCAAGTCAAAGTTCATCTTCTCTCTTTTTGGGCAAAATTTTTACTTTATTTTCAAGTAAGTTCTTTTATAACTTGTTATAAGTTTGATCCTGTCTAAAAACAAGTTAGAATTACTTTGATTTAGTCGAATTTAGCATGAGCATGTGATGAACGATCTTTATTGATGTGAAATTGTTGTGAGTGTTGTCTAAATGGGTTGTGATATCATGTGGGGTGGTTGAATTTGGGTAGAAACAATGTTGATGTGTGGGTATGTGTTTGTTGGATGAGAATTGCGTTTGTTTGCATTTTGCTTGATGAATATCAATGAAATTAGTAGTCACATTGTGATCTTGTGCTAAAAATGGGTGTTTGGTGCTGTAAATCTGTCCTATAGTGAAGTTGGGGGATACAATGACTGAATGAATGGCCAAATGTAAGACCACGATAGGCTTCACGAACCGTGGAAGCCACCACGAGCCGTGAAACCACTCGTGGACCACACTTAGGCATTCCATACACCCATTGGATATGTAACGAGCATTACCACGGACCGTGGTTCACTCCACGGGCCGTGCAACTGTCTGTGAACACTACTTGGTTCAAACCTTGTTGCACACTGATTATGTCTTAAGTCCACGAGAGGTTTCACGGACCGTGGTATAATCATCACGGCCCGAGTGAGCTTCCATATAAAAAATAAAAAATAAAAAAAATAAAATAAAGGTTCTATACTTTTATTTCTGTTTTGTATTTTGATTCTGTGGCCTTTCCCAATGATAGATTGGGTGACGACATTCCTAAGGCAAGGCGTCATGTTGAAAGTACACAGGGGAAGTCTGAGTACCTGATAGTGTGTTATTTCACTGTTTTGCGTACTAATGGGTTTTGTGTTTCTCAAGTACTATGGCTTCGCGAAGAAAGAACACATCTCCACCTTCCTCACCGACTGCTTCTCAATCGGAAGGTGGTAATGCTTCAGAGTCTAGTAGTTCTGAGGTGCAGATAAATACCACCATTGAGGAGCAATCACCTAGAACTACCAGATCCCAGAAACAGAGGGCAATTCTCCAAAACACTCATTCACAGCTGAAGAGGAAGGTAGTCATTCTGGTAGCAGTGAGGAATCAGGTAGCCAGTCTGATAATGGCTTGGGAGGTAGTTTAGAGTCTGTAAGTGGCTCTTAAGAGGATGCAACCACCCCTCCACCTGCGGTAGATACAGAAGCTAAGAGTGGGGCACAGGAAGAGACATGTGTTGTAGAAGGAGATGAAGAGATTACCACCGATGATACCATGGTTCGATATGTTCATATCCATGAACATGACCCTGCAGCGAGACAATAGTTGGCTGACTGTTTTCGGTCTATGTGGATTGTGAATAGGTCCGAAGAGTTCTTTAATAACGGAATTGTGACCAAGTCTGGTAGCTTCAAGAATAGACCAATCATGCCTGACCAAAGTGAAGGTGGCTGATATCAAAGCATTCCCCGACATTTATCGGATATTTCAGTTTCATCAGTTTGACTGGATGAACAACACACCTGGAGAATATTCTAGCCACCTGACCAGAGAATTTTATTCATCTTATGCAGCCATACTGATGAACTTTGCTGCAAACACAAAGACAACTATACGGGGACAGAAAGACATTGCCAGTACCTGGGTCCACTCAACTCAATTATGGTTTGGGGAAAATCGATAGATATCTCCGAGGCTACTATCAACAGGATGTTGCATGGCTCGGAATACACAACACCAACTTCGGTTGGCCTTTTTGAGGGAAAACATCATGCGGTCACCAGTGATACTGAGATGGAGGTTCAGAGTTCTCAAGAGTGGGTCTTGCGCATGATTGCGAGGCAAATTGCAGTAGATGGGGAGAATGCAGATTAGGTTACAGGAACGCCAATACTGATTACTAAAGCTTTACTATCTTTTCCATCCAAGGTTTGGTGGGTTGATGTCCATGCACAATTGAGACCTACAGGTAATGATAATACCTTGTCTCCCTCACTGGCTTCTTTGGTATCGGCTAGCGCCTGGTTGATACAATGTAGGTTAAGCTTTCACCCCAACAAGAGATCAAATACTCAAAGGAAGAGAAAAGATAGTTCAATAGACTCGAGAAAGATAATTCAATAAATTAATTCCTTGTAATTTATGGTTTATAAAATTTTCAGCAATAAAAATTATTGTCTATGAAGAACAAAGTTATTATGTTGGGTCCGTGCTTAGCACGTACCATATCTCTCTAGTACCACTACTGAGGCTTAACAACTCGAGATAGCTCAACTCTAAGTGTGTTTTTCATCTATAAAGACCAAATAAGTTAGTTTAATGCTATATTGATTAATTATCCATTTGATTTAACAACTAAATCATAGAATTATAGAGTAGAAACCGAATGTTTTTGCCTCTAGTTTAAAAGAGTGAAAAATTGATGATTTGGGTGTTGATTCACAGTCAAATTTGGTATCTTGTGATAGATTTCGACTCATAGCATTATAGGTGTAATTCGGAAACATAATTTTTAAATTTTGATCTAGAGCTTGAGTTTGATTTTTTTGTTGACTATAACTTTGAATTGGTCTAATATTGCAATATTATGAGTATTATTAACCTTATAGAGTAATCTTTTGAAATGAATGAATTTGTTTGATGGATTTTGTGGTAAAACAATTTGGATGATTAAATGTTTTTTGGGATTGAAATAAGCTAAGACTTTGAATGTAAGAGATTTTTTTTTCAAAGTGACTTGAGTGTTTCTTTTGAATAAATTGATGATTTTAGTAATGTGTAACTTTGAATAAATAGCTCATTTTACTAATGTATTACATGAATTTTCCCTATGAGAACCTCAAAGTAAAGATACGTGGTTTGACTTTATTTACAACCTAAACTTATTTTTCTTTTCAAAATTGGTCATGCTTTTGACACTAGGCCGGACGTTAAAATTAGCTTATGAAAATATGATCCGTTTAATTTTTCATTTATTAATTCAACTCATTTTGACCTACTCAACTTTGTTCTTTTAAAAGTTAGGCTGCTATTGTCGAAATTGACTCCTGAAAAGTTTGAAAAACCTTATTGAAATATTTTTAAAAAGAGTTTTGAAAAAAAAATCTCATTCGATACTTAAATAAATTTAAAATAAAATAAATAAAGAAATTGAATATTTCATGATAGTTGAACGGGTTTGAATTATGACCTTGTTTAGCTTATCATAACAAGTAACATTTAACTCACTCATTATTAATTACTCAGCTCATTTGAATATTTTTAAAATAATTAACCTATTTATTAATTTAACCTCATTTTAATTTTTGCATATTCAATCTACCCGCTCAGTTAACACTCTTATAAATAAATTAAAAAAACACTCTTATCACTAATTAAGTAGGAGGGGCAGCAAAACACTTGGTCCCCAATATTTGGGTGGTTTTTGGTAGGGATGAATATGATATGGTATATACTGAATTATCATTATATATTAAAAAAAAATTAATATTATGATTTTGGTATTATGGTATTTGGTATGGTATATGGTATGCATTTTTTTTATATTTGGTACGGTATGATATTTAGAAATAACATACCGAAATATCGAATATCATACCGAAGTATATAGTTACATAAATATAGCAAACAAATATGCAGGCTAGTATTTGTATAAATATAATGTTTAGAAGTTGAAAATTTGACTACTCGATTTTGATTGAAATTTAATTGATAACAGAAGGAGTGTGTGTACTTTATTATGCATATATATTTCTACATGTGTAATGTGTTAGTATGACACAATTGAAACATTGTTTTAATTGTCGAAGTCATAATACTCTATTATACGAGTATATATTAGTCGAAGTTAAACAAATTATGATTACCGATTTACCATATCGTAAAATACCGAAATCGAACTTCAATATACCGAACCATACCGAATTAAATTGGTATGATAATTATATAATGTTTTAAAAATCGAATACCAAAATTACAGTCTTAAAACTTTCAAATACCGTACCGTATCATACCATGTCCACCCCTGTCCGTTAGCTTTATATGTATACTGGCATTGTCTTAACTATAGTTGAATGGTATGCTTTTTTATATATTTATTTATAATATAATTAATATTAATTATACGACTGTTCGTAGATGGAATGCCTTTTCAACTTTATGATTAAAAAAAAACTACAACGCATGTAATTTTTGGTCTTCGTAGTCAACCTGAAACAATCATTTTGATGACAAATTTATTAAAATAATATTGGGTGTAGCCAACACTCTTTGCTTATTTTTTTAAAGCTCACATTCAAAATTGTGGACCGGAAGTATGACAAATAGGGTCAATCTAATACAACGAATCTGTGTTCAATGCAACAAAGATATATCTGTTGACAAATTTACTACCTTTATATGCTTCGTACGTACATGTTACGTAACTAGTCTCTCAATGCATGCGTTATTTGTGTATTTTCAATATTTAAAACTAATAAATTCCTGAAAATTATGAATACGATTCTTTATTAGTGATTTATCGCTTAACTATATTGAAGTAAGGTGTAAGACTTGTTCAATTTATCATGCCTTTCGAAGAGTTTCTGTCGATCATTTTTTGTAAAAAGAAGATCACATCACGTTTTTCATCAATTTATGCTAAATTTAGAAAAAAATCGATGATATTTAGTGCATTAAATACTAATTTAGATACTCAAATAGGAGAAAAAAAAATCAAAATAGAAACACTACACAAGTAATTTGTCTACTATCAATAAAGCACTTGCCAAAATAATTAATAGCTTACTTGTCTTCTTACTTCCCTTGATACAACCCATAATGCCAAACAACATCCTCTTTATATTTCTAGCGATTGAAAAGATCAAAAGAGTAAAAACACAAGTTTATATACCCTACATGATCAACAATTTTTTTGTTAAAGATGTACGGTAAACACTTGTAATTTTTGAGTTGTTGGTGTTGACACCCAATTTTGACCCTTCACAATGTAGATTAATCATCTATCTACTTTAATTACAAACGATTTGAAATAACTAATTTTATAAAGAGGAAATTTTAGGTATAGCAAAGATAAAAATCCTATTTGTATGCTATAGCTATAATTTGCATAATTGCGCTCCATAGCAAATTTTATGATTGCTATGGAGCTATTAATCTGTATATTTCAGGATTCATACGAAGCTATATACAATTTTATTTTTTAAATAAATTTAATAAAATGTTGTAAATTTCGTAACAAAAAAAGAAGGGATAAAGGACGGATTTACCCCCGAACTTTAATAAATGGTACGTATATGCCCTCCGTTATACTTTGCGTCCACATAAGTCCTTGCCGTCCAATTATAGGTACACATATACCCCTCTCACTAACGGACCCCTAATTTCTTACACGTGTCTTAAACCTATTGAACTACCCGTTTGACCCTTTTTTTTAACCCATAACCTAATACCCACCCAATTTCCTCTAAAAGGAATCCTAATTAAAACACCCAAATCTAAAGGTCCCGTTTCTCACAACCTAGCCTAGTTCTTTCGTCGATTTCAGTTTGTTGGTCGATTCCACCTTGTCTTTGTCGAATCTATCGTGTGTTGGTCATAATTTCGTAGTCAATTTTTCATCTATCTGTCGTCTCCCTCAAATCAGACCTATTAGTTTAATTTTCTTTTCTTTTTAGCTAATTAAGTAAAATAGTATCTTGGATCCCTCATTTCCAAAGTTAACCATTTTGTCCACTTGAATAAATTCAAAATAATACAACAATAACTTCACTAGCAGACACAAAATCTCAATTCAAGCCAGAAAAAAAACTAGAAGAGAACTCTTTGAGTGTTTGGAAGCAGAGAAGGCAAATGGCTTGACATCGACTTCAACATCCTCATCATCAGATAACTCTTTGAAGTCCTGAAAATATGCCTCAAAGTCGTCAACAACTTCAGATCGCAAATGCTTAGAGTGATAATTGTTGGGATTTTTTTGCTTCTTACGGAGATCGAAACGACCCCATAGCAACTCGGCGGTGAGCCGGCGAGAAGTCCGGCTAGGGTCTATGTAATCGGAGATTATAGAACCACCACACATGATTTATGTATGGGTTTCTCTCACCACAGGAACAACAAAATGAGGTTTTCTTTGGTTTTGACGGAAAATGTACAATTGTAAGCTATTTGGCTGCGTTTCCAAAAGATGCCAACTCTGTTTTATAAAG
>JAJOOR010047131.1:0-16945 GCA_036250505.1 Solanum acaule
TAGTATTGTTTAAGTTGTGTACAGGATTAGTCCCGAATTTTGTACTCTAAAGTATTAGATGGTTTTGAGACATCATGTATAAAGTCTAGAAAGTCTTCTGCTTGCTATATATATATTTTTTTATGAAATGTTTTCTTGGTAAAGAAAGTTTTAAATTCCTGATGGTTTTTTTTGTGTCTATGCGATGAATGAATGCTAAGAGGCTTGTATTAGACCTCTTCGAGGTCGAGTACGCCGGTTACGACTAGGGGGTGCTCCCGGGTCGTGACAGTAACCGACCAAACCCAAATAGCTTTTAATATCAGAAAGAATTGGAGGTCTAGGCAAACTCTTGACCGCATCCATCTTCTTAGGATGTACCTTAATACCCTTGCTCGACACAATATGACCAAGAATGGCTACAGACCTCAACCAAAACTCACATTTACTAAACTTTGCATATAGTTGGTGGTCTTTAAGGACTTGCAATACAATCCTCAAATGGTCTATGTGTTCACCTCACTCCTTGAATAGATCAAAATATCATTGATAAACATGATCACAAACATATCAAGGTAGTGCCTAAACACCCTATTCATTAGATCCATAAATGTCGCAGGGGCATTAATTGAGCCAAATGACATCACAAGGAATTCATAAAGCCCATACCTAGTTCGAAAAGCCGTTTTGGGTATATCATTACCTCTCACCCTAAGTTGGTGGTAGCCCGAACGAAGGTCAATATTTTAGAAGTAGCTAGCCCCTTGGAGTTGATCAAACAAGTCATCGATTCTCGGAAAGGGGATATCTATTTTTAACGGTTACCTCATTCAATTGGCGGTAATCGATGGACATTCTAAGAGACCCATCCTTCTTTCTAACAAACAACACCGGAGCACCCTATGGGGAGATACGCGATTGGATAAAGCCCTTGTCTAAAAAATCCCTTAGTTTCTCTTTCAACTCTTTCAACTCCATTCTATAAGGGGGAATGGCGATAGGTTGCGTATTTGGCTAAGGATAAATGCCAAAATCTATTTCCCTTTCGGGAGGAATGCCGGGCAAGTCATTGGGAAAGACTTTCGGAAACTCACTCACCACGTGGATTGACTCTAGAGAAGGGGTTTCAGACTCAACATCCATTACCCTAATAATATGGTAAATGCACCCTTTAGAGATAATTTTTCTAGCTTTGAGACAAGAAACGAATTGACCTCTAGGGATAGAATTCCCCCCTTTTGAAAACCCAAAAAATGAAGCTTAAATAGGTATTTGTGTCGTGCCACGATGTTAACTAAGGTGCTTCCTTGGATACAACCCATGTTTTTAATGCTTTGTGTTTTTTTTTGAATAGTGGGTATTGATTGTGCAGGTTGAAAAGTGGAGTGTATTAGAGAATGTGCAGTTTGGCGAGCCAAGAGTCCAGTCGGTGACTCGCCGAAGAGGTTGGCGAGCCCGACTTGGACTGCCGTTGGACTCACAACAATAGGACATGGAAGTCTGTAAAACTCGGTGAGCCATTGGCTGAATTGGTGACTCACCGAACAGGTCGGCAAACACAATTTTGTCCGCCGTTTGGACCCCCAAATTGAGTGGAGGTCCTGTAAAACTCGGCGAGGTTAGTCACCACTTGACGGATCGCTGAGTTGTTTGGCGAGGTCAACTAATACCACTGAAAGAGCCACAAACTGAAAGGTTGAAACGGCCAAACGGTTTAAATTTTCAAAATCTTTCACATTCTCTCATTTTTAACCCCGTACATTCTCACCCGTACTCTAGATTATCATTACTTTCCCGTATTTTGCTATTTTCCTTCATTTGTCTGTGTGATCTCGTGCTTGGATTTGGATTACTTTGCCGCCTAGCTTATCAAATTATGTATTCAGCAGTAAGGTTGTTTTTTTGTACACCGAACTCTAGATTAGTAGTTGAACTCGAATGCTCTTGGTAGATTTGTGTTATTGTGTGTTGGGCATGTGTTTAACTCGTGTTTGATGCATTGGTTAGCCTATTTTGTGTTTCGAAAGTGTGCCTAATTGCTTAAAATGATGAATCCCCGTGTTTAATGCGTTCAAATTGACTCTAAATTATTGGGTTGCGGTTATTTTATTTTGGGTCAAGTTGGGTGAAGTCTGAGTAACTCCTAATTGAGGCAAATGGCGTAATTTGCCCAATGATGGAGCGGTTGACGTCATTCTTAAGCGCAAAAGTCATCAAATGGCCAATTTTGGCCAAATCGGGGTAAGTCTGAGTACCCTGGAGACATGGGTCTTGTGGGTCCTATATTAATTGCATAATGTATGAGTTTGATTTTGATTTCGGGGGCTGCGGGCTTGATTTTTGGAAACGGGGTTGAAATTTGGCACGTTGGGCAGTTTGGCAAGCTGGGTAGAGCTCGCCAAACGGTTCGGTGGTTCTCCAACATCCCCCTTTTATCACTTTTAATTGCTGAATTTGGCTAATTGGAGTTTGTAATTTTTGGTGGGAAGCCTGAGCTCGCCGAGTTCACTCGGCGACTTGCCGAAAGGTCCTTTGATCTCCCTTTCTACGCCCCTAACCCCTAAAGCACACTGTGAATTTCGGCGGGTTAGTCTAAACTCGCCCTGTGGTGTCGGCGACTCACTGAAAGGCCCTGCACATCGCCAACATGCCATACTTCTGGAAAAAGTTTCAAGCTGGTCCTTTCGGTGAGCCCGATTTGACTCGCAAAAGTGACTCGGCAACTGGTTCAACGAATATTTCTGCAACTTGAATTCTACATATTTTCTTGAACTATTCCTAACTCTTTTCGATGTGTTTTGTAGATATGTCTAGGACCAGTTGGGAAGAATGTCACGATACAAGGGTACCCCAAAGACGTAACAAGACACATAATTCCCCTAAGGCATCATATAAGCCACTTAGCATCATCATCACACATGTAAAGAACAATATAGAGTAGAAATACATTTTTCAAAGTCTTTAGAAATCAAAGTAAAGCTGAAGTGTTTACTTGTCTCATAATGCCATCTATCACAATAGGAGTCTCAAAATAGGGTCAAAGCCCTTAACAACATAATTCTCAAATGAAAGTACAAGAATGAAACTAGAAAATCATCATCCATCCTTCAACCATGAGGACTCACCAATAAGCGAAGAGAATAGTGATACGTCCCAACTTACACCTTAATCAAGAGATATAAATGGTCGAAGTCAATTTATAAAATTCAACGTGAGTTGAGGTCTATCCCACAGAGAATTTCTTTACAGAAATGATTTCATTTTCGCGTTTTACTCAAATGTCGTTAATATTTCCTAAAGAAACAATTACGGAAAGTAAAATGGGTTTAGTTGTGATGTTCTAGTAACTAAGATTTGTAATCAAAATCTAGATTAACAATTAACAGAGTTATCAGTTCTCAAGTTATTTCGATGATTAAAAGAAACCAGGATTGTGTTCCCCATAACGTTACTCCTAATGTTCTTCCGTAGTTGAGTTTCAGGCAATTTATCTTTACAAGATGCAGATGAATTAGATATATCTGATACTTCTCAGTCTAATCAGATAATGTTCACTCAAGTCCTCTCGGTCCTAGAGTGTTACTAGTTTTACCCTCGTTTACAATGGTGTTAAAGTTCTTTTCTCTCGAACTCAAACTTTGACTCCATTTCTTATAGTTAATTTAGATTTTTCCTAATTATTATTTTTCTCTCGAACAAATAATAGATACAAGGTTACTCTAATGTGCGCACTCATCAGAATACGTGAATAATGAAAGCTGGATTATAAATTGCAAATATAAATAGCCTATCACTCATTTTACAAAATTACACTTTGATTTTACGTCATAGATCCCACAATCCCAGTTGTGGTATTTAGCCACTCATGATTTCATGTAAACATTCAGAAATAAAAAATGAAAACATGTTTAGAAAGTACTTATGAGAATAAGCCAATCAACAAGCCACTTCGATATTTCAAGAACAGAAAATCCAAACTTCAAACTTAATTCAATGTTAAAGTCAAAAATAAAAAACTGAGAATAATGCAAACTTGTTCGTCGTTCAAGCTACGATAAGATAAAACTCAAAAAATGACCTAATTAATTCAAATAAAGTTTTTAAAAAAGAGTCCTACTCGAAGTAGGACTGAACTGTCGGCAACTTCACGGCCACTTCTACGACCCGTCAAGGGCTTCATGGTTCGTGAAGCCCGTCGTGGTCTTTACTTGGACTCGCCCAAAATAGGCTCTTTAAGACCTGTACACTATATCATCACCACGGACACTACCACGACTCATGACAATTACCATGGTCCGTGTAGTTGTCCGTGGTCTTCACTTGATGAATTCCCTCTTCAACTTTCCAATGCCCCTTCACTAATTCGACTTTACGAACTGCATCACGACCCATCAAAGGTATTATGGTACGTCAAGTCGCCCGTGGTCCTCACTTAGCATTGCCACAAGTTGCCTCCTCAAAGTCTGCTCACTGGAAATTACATCACGGACAACACCACGGACCGTTGAAGAGATCACGGTCCGTTGAAGAGATCACGGTCCGTCTGGTTGTCCGTGGTCTGCACTTAGATCTTTCCAAGATTGGGTCTTCAATGCTAGCCTCCTTGAAATTGTACCACAGATGCTATCACGATCCATCTTGAACTTCACGGCCCGTAAAGGCGTCCGTGATCTTCACTTGATTTGTCAGCACTTTAGGTTTCAACTTGCATTTTCATCTTTTCTATCTTCTTTCCCTTTCACTTGTTTCACCTGTACAAACATTACCAAACACATTATATCTACATAAATACACTCGATTCTAGTATCAATTCTTAGTTTTCAAGCATCAAATGTGACAAGATTTCGTGGCACATCAACACCCTCAACTTAGAACCATAACCTGTCCTCAAGTGATGATAAATCAATACATTTATCCCTCAAATCATTCAAACACTTTTGAACTTTCGCAACAGCCATCTCAAGTACAATTTGTGTCCAAAACCATGAATCTAACATGCAAGGATCAATATATGACATGTCGTTACTCATAGTCGATCATGCTTTTGCCTGTGAACTATTAGCTAACACAATCTACTCTCAAATGCAATCACTGTGTCCTCACACCAAAGAAGTCCCTCACTCATGACGGTTGGGACTAAGTACTATGCTCGCATTCCCAAAGAGCTTCTAACACTAACAACAAACTACCATAGGCTTGCCCTTTCTTTCTACGCTTTATCTTTCAAATACTCGAAATAGGATCACTGTAGGACTTTATCGGCTTCTAACATAGGCTCAGGCTAGGGAATGGATATTTGGGTTTGTAAGTGACTAGTCCCTTGGTTTTCCAAAGTTTCATTTTCACACAACTCTTTTCTGAGCGATTCCTTCTTTTTCTTCATTTCAGCACATCCCAGTAGCAACTATTTTCTTTTTATTTTTATTTTATTCTTTTTCTTTTCCTTTCTTCACACTTTTTTTATATGCACTCAGCTCACTTGTTGAACCTTCTTTTTCACTTTTTCTTTTTGCTCGGATTGCAATCACCCTCAACTTAGACTTTTGGCCTGAGTTGCGACATCGTATCTTCGGAGACCAAAGGATATGATATTTACTAGGTAAGAACAAAGACTGGTTTTCAGGCTCAAATTGGGTTCAAGGGATAAGCTTTTTGTGTGGTTGTTCTATTTTTGGCTTTTTAATGGCTTAAACAAAAATGGCCTACTGATCCTTCCCTATCCAGTTATTGTCAGATTTAAGCAAGACTACTCGGGCAAGTTCTAGTTTCAGCTCCTAGTGTTAGACTTCGAGAAAAACTCACACACACATGACACATGACTACACTCTCCAATTTCTTGGTTCACCAATTTATTGATCAGACTAGCAGTATTCAACATGTAAGTATCTAAGATGTCATCTAAAGATCCTAATAGGAAAATCTTAGATCAAGGTAATCATTACACACAGACTAGCTCCTACACACCTCAACACACCAACACAAACACAGGACCATAACAGTTTTCACAGTAAACACATAGTCAACCTCCATTCATTCTAATAGCTAGAATGGCAGGTTACTCACCACCCCTCCGCAAACAAAAGACTTTGCCCTAAAAGTCAATAAAGAAAATAAAATAGGGCTATGAGGAGGGGTCATACATGCGGCGCTCTAGGCGCCAGTAGTCGGATCTGCATCGGCACCCTTATCAATGGGTGCACTCTCAAAAACCAGTGCAGGATCAGGCAGGTTAGAGCCCACCGGGATACGTACTCCGCCACCAGAAGCTCCAGCTAACACTCCATCTCGTTGTTCTTGCTCAAGTGCTTATTTTTCTCTATTTTCTCTCCTTGATGCACTGCGGGCTTTCTTGTTTTGCCTTCTTTCCTCTCTAGACAAGTCAGTCGGTAGATCATCATCAGATTCTCCAGCTTTTTTCTCTCTTTTGCCGAATTTGCTTTTAGGGAGTTCCATCCAGATATCGTCAAGAGACTAAGTAGTAGGCTGCTCATTGAATATCTTCTTTAATGAGTCTGTCATGACTGGAGTGGGTACCTATACTGGCATTTCAGCTAGTTTAGCAATTTGGGACTCGCATTTCGGCCAACTGCTTCTTGAATTCTTCATTATTGCCCGATCTAGCAACCTGCAATTGTGTTTGGACATGGGCCTCCAAGCCATAAATCATGTTCTTCAAAACAACAAGCTCCTTCCAAATTTCTTCTTTTATACTCTTCTCTGTGGCTAACACATCGCGCTCTATAAGTTGAGGCATCCGGTCGACAATTTGGTCGACCAATGTCCTTGTCTGTCGCTGATCTGCAACCAACCTTTCAAGGAAAGAAGTGGGAAGAGTGATATAAGTACTTGTAGTCTGGGAGTCTGTAGCAAGTGATGATGATGGTGCCCTCATAGCTGGCTGTGATGGCTCACCCTGCTCAGTTTGGCCTGCAACCTGTGGGATGACTAATGGAGCATGAGGTACTACCCCTAATGGTCCCACCCCTCCTAATTTTCTTCCAAAAAGAGGATTGTTGACATCCTGGATTTTGGAAGCTGCAGTTATCTTGGATGCCTCAACCGGTTTATCCACCAACTTATTTGGAGAAATGTTCGCCTGCAAGTAAAGTTTCCCTATTAGACAGGGAAACAACAAACGTGCTCGGTCATTCAACGCTCTATCTTGCATCTCTGTGGTAATGATCCGACCCGCATTCACAAGGTAACCGGCCACGAGGTAGGCAACCAATGATACTAATAATGAAGACAGTGTATTATCATTTGCTGTGGGTCGCAGCTGAGCTCGAACTATTGACCACAAGACCTTGGCTAGAAAGGTGAGGGATACTTTTGTAATTGGCACATGTGGATCAGACACCCATGCTACTGCCTCTCTTTCTGTGGCAATGTAACCAACAATCCAACGCATGATGCGCTCTCGCGAAGTAGGATCCTCAATCTCTGATTCACTCGTTATAGCGTGGTGTTTGCCCTCAAATAGTCCTACAGAAGCTGGTGTTGTATACTCGGGGCCATGTAGCATTTTATTAATAGTTTCCTCAGAGATGTTCACAATCTTACCCCGCACAGTGATTGTATCTAAGGAGCTAATGTGGTTGCAAGTGTCTTCTGTGCTCACTTTGTTGTTTCAGTTTCTGCAGTAATGTTCATTAGGGTGGTGGCGTAGATAACATAGAACTCTCGAGGTAGATGGCCGGTGTATTCCCTAGGAGCATTGTTCATCCATTCAAACTGATGAATCTGAAACAGTTTGTAAATCTTTGGAAATGCCTAGATGTTTGCCATCACTACTCTAGTCTCAAGCATGAGTGGTCTCTTTCTAAATCCCCCTGACTTGTTCACAATTCCATTTTCGAAGAACTCCTCCGACCTGTTCACCGTCCACATAGATTTGAAACAATCAATCAGTTGTTGTCTCACCACTGGGTCAAATTCGTGGAGGTGAACATACTAAACCATTGTGTCATCTGGTGTAATCTCATCATCCCCTTCTGCTGCACCTGCCTCTTTCTGAGCTCCAGTTTCAGCTTTTGGTCCTACTGTGGTTGGAGATGTGGTTGCATCTTCTTGATAGCCACTTTCAGACTCTACACTGCCTCATGAACCATCATGGCTTCCCGAACTAGCATCTGATTTACTTCCCGATTCCTTCCAGCTACCTGAACTACTACCTCCCTCTTCAGACTGGGGAAGAGTGTCATGGAGAATTGCCCTTCTTGTTTGTGCTCTAGTAGCCCGAGGTGAGTGATCCTCAATGGTGGTATTTATTTGCACCTAGAAACTACTAGACTCGGAGTCATTATGACATTCTAATTGAAAAGTAGTAGGGGAGGAATGTTTGGTTGTGTTCTATCTTCGGGAAGCCATAGTACCTGAGAATTACAAAATTCATTAGTTACGCAAATCAATAAAATGACACACTATTGGGTACTGAGACTTCCCTGTGTAAGTACAATGTGACGCCTTGCCTTAAGAGTGTCGTCACCCAATCTATCATTGGGAATGGCCACGGAATCAAAAGATGAAACAAAAATAAAAGTACAAAAAGTAAACTATATCGAAGCTCACACGGGCCGTAGTAGGTACCACGGTCCATAAAACTTCTCGTGGATTTATTATAGAATCAGTGTGCAACAGTGGGTTGACCAAGTATTGTTCATGGCTAATTGCACGATCCGTGGAGTGAACCACGGTCCGTTGTAATGCCCGTGAACATAACCAGTGATGGTATGAAATGCCCAAGTGTGGTCCACGAGTGGTTTCACGGCTCGTAGTAGCTTTCACGATCCGTGAAGCTTATCGTGGTCTTACCCTTGGGCACTCAATCAGTCTTTGTATCCCCCAACTTCATTATAGGATATGTTATCCCCAATTTTGATACAGGATCACAACGTGACTACTAACCCACAATAATTCAACAAGCACAAGGACAATAAGAACAATATTCATCCAATACACATATACCTTAATCCTACCCACACAAAAATAATCAATTGTACACAACGCATACTAATATCCATCAAACATAAGGCAACTGAACGTAATACTCATTCAACCAAACACATACCCAAACATCAACACTTTTCTTCATATATTCAACTACCCCACATAATATCACAACCAATTTAGACAAAACTTAGATAAACCCACAACAATTCATCAAACCCTCCTAAGCAGATATCATCAAATATCAGTTCTCACACAATCATGGTTAATTTCGATCAAATATAAGCAATTCTAACTTGTTTATAGATAAAATTAAACATATAACAATTGAATTAGGAAACTTACTTTGAATGAGAGCAAAATTTGGTTCGACACTTCGATGAACCTAGGAAACTTACACAGAGAAATAATGAACCACACTTCGATGCTTTGACACTAGAACTAGGGTTTTGATTGTTCAAAAATTTTGGAACTTATGGATGATGGAAACCTAGTTATACTTGTGATAACCGTTATGGAAGAGAGAATGGGAAGAAAATATGACCCTTGGCACTTTAGGGACTTAATATACATTTTAATTTCAATTCTTCTTTTCGCACGGGTCGGGTCGGGTTGCAGACATTTTGGAGCATGGACGACGGACTGTGAAGTTGTCCGTGAAGGGCACCATGGTCCGTATAGTGGTTCGTGAACATGACTTGAAACTAAAGTTCTTAGCTGAGGTTCACGAAAGGCTAGACGGTCTGTACAAACGATGACAGACCGTGAACCCTTCTGTGAACCATTTTGTGGTAATTTCTAGTAGCTTCCTTTGGTTGTTGCTGAAAATGACGGGCCGTGAAGTTTCCTATGAAAGGCACCACGGCCCGTGAGGCTGCTCGTAAAGAGCTATTTTCACCCAGTTCCTGCAATTCTTAACTCCAGTCTCCCCTGCACACATCAACACACAGTAACTCTATAAAAACAAAGAAAAATAAGGAAAAGGAAATTACCTATTACAATTACATCTTGGGTTGCCTCCCAAGCAGTGCACAATTTAATGTCGCGGCGTGATGCAGGTTACTTGATTACTTAGACTTCATCAAGTTTACATTCCTCCACAATATTCACATCTTCTGGAACACCCAAGTATGCCTTGATTCGCTGACCATTGGCTTTGAACCACTCACCCTTGTCATTTTCAAGCTTAATAGAACCTGACTTGAACACCTGAGTAACCTTAAAAGGTCCAGACCATTTGGATCTCAATTTTCCCAGAAACAGACGAAGTCTAGAGTTGAAAAGTAAAACCAAGTCACTAGGAGTAAAGGTTCTCTTCTCAATATGCTTATCATGATGTAGCTTCATCCTCTCCTTGTACAGTGCTAACCTCTCATATGCTCTCAATCGGAAGTCATCCATCTCATTGATCTGATCCAATCTCATGTTTACAATTTCACCCCAACTAAGGTTCGGCTTCTTCAAAGCCCAGAGTGCTTTATGCTCAAGCTCAACTGGCAAATGACATGCCTTTCCAATCACCAATCTATATGGGGACATAACAATATGTGTCTTGAAAGTTGTCCGATATGCCCATAGAGCATCATTTAACTTTCGTGCCCAATTTGTCCTATTGGTATTCACTGTTTTAGCTAGAATCGCCTTAATTTCTCTATTAGACACCTCCACTTGGCCACTAGTCTATGGGTGATAAGGTCTTGCCACCTTGTGTTGTTTAACCCTATATTTGGTCAGAAGCGCACTGAATACCTTGTTGCAGAAATGGGAACCGCCATCACTGATGATAGCTCTGGGTGTGCCAAACCTTGAGAAGATATTCTTCTTCAGAAAACCAGCAACACTCTTGCCATCATTCTCAAGCAAAGCGACTGCCTCGACCTATTTGGACACATAGTCCACTGCCACTAATATGTACTTCTGCCCATAAGAGCTCACAAATGGGCCTATGAAATCGCCTCTCCACACATCAAACAGCTCCACCTCCAGAATATGTGTCATGCGTAACTCATGGCGTCAAGAGATAGCTCCTTGCTGGTGGTACACATCACAACTCCTTACTATGTCTATCGCATCCTGATGAATTATGGGCCAGTAGTGCCCACACTGAAGTATCTTGTGGGCTATACGAGCACCTCCATGATGACCACCTACCGGAGATGAGTGACTGGCTTCTAGAATATGCAACATCTCAGCTTTAGGAATACATCGCCTGATAATGTTGTCAGCACACACCCTGTACAGATAAGGTTCATCCCAAAAATAATTACCCACATCATGGAGGAACCTCTTCCTTTGCAGAAATGTTAGCCCCTCGGCATCAAATCACTAACAAGAAAGTTAGCAAAATCAGCAAACCAAGGAATAAGATCAAGAGTGGCAGCCAATACCTGCTCATCCTGGAATGGATCATTGATTTCTAGTTCACGTTCCTCTTTCTTTTCAGCCTCCAACCTAGACAAGTGATCAGCCACCTGGTTCTCACAACCTCTCCTATCCTTTACTTCAAAATCAAACTCCTAAAGAAGTAATACCCATCTGATTAACCTTGGCTTGTCATATTTCTTTACCATGAGTTATCTCAGAGTTACATGTCTGTATGGACTATAACTCTAGTACCCAACAAGTAAGCTCTGAATTTCTCGAAAGCATACACCACAACCAGTAGTTCCTGTACAGTAACTGTGTAATTTCGCTGTGCTCCATTTAGTGACTTACTAGAATAGTAAATCGTATGGAGCATCTTGTTGCACTTCTGCCCTAACACAACTCCTAAAGAAGTACCACTAGCATCACACATAACCTCAAATGGCTCAGCCCAATCTGGGCCAATGATCAATGGGGCAAAAATCAGCTTCTCCTTCAGGCATTCAAAGGCTCTAAGACATACCTCATCAAAAATGAATTTCACCTCCTTCTCCAAAATCTTGCACATTGGGTGTGCAATTTTCAAGAAGTCCTTGATGAAGCGCCTATAAAATACGGAATGTCCTAAGAAACTTTGAAAACCCTTCACACAAATAGGTGGAGACAACTTTTCAATCACCTCAATTTTGGCCTTGTCGACCTCTATCCTATTTTGTGACACCTTGTGCCCAAGGACTATGCCTTCCTTGACCATGAAATGACACTTCTCTTAGTTAAGCACTAGGTTGGCCTCCTCTCATCTCTGTAGGGCCCTGCTAAGATTAAGCAAACATTCATCAAAGGTGTCACCTACCACTGAAAAATCATCCATGAAGACCTTCTAAGTTGTTGGTGCATTATATAGTCCAAATGGCATGCGTTTAAACGCAAAGGTGCCATAAGGACATGTAAAGGTGGTCTTTTCCTGATCTTCAGGAGCAATTGATATCTCGTTGTAGCTAGAGTATCCATCTAAGAAGCAGTACCACTCTTTTCCAGCCAACCTATCAAGCATCTAGTCCATGAAAGGCATCGGGCAGTGATCTTTCACGGTCCACTTGTTTAGCTTCCTATAGTCCATGCATACTCGCCATCCAGTGACTGGTTTTTATGGGACAAACTCGTTCTTTGCATTTGCAACCACAGTCATACAACCTTTTTTGGGCACACAGTGCACTGGGCTGACCCAGTGACTGTCAAAAATTGGGTACACCACCCCAGCATCTAACCACTTAATGATCTCTTTTTTAACCACCTCTTACATATGTTGGTTTAACCTCCACTGGTGTTCAATGCTTAGGTTGCAGTCCTCCTTAAGTTGGATCTTATGGGTGCATATACCCTGAGGTATCCCGATGATGTCAGCAATGGTCCACCCGATAGATCTTTTGTACCTTAACAACACTTTTATCATAGCTTAGACATGTTCATCATTCAAAGCTGCAGCAAAAATCATAGGTATAGTGTTGTTAGTGCCCAAAAATACATACCTCAGGTGGTTGGGTAACTGTTTCAGTTCCATCATAGGTGGCTCCTCAATTGATGGTTTTGCGGGAGGGCTTGGCTTATTTTTCAAATCCATGTCTAGTTTCTTTGGAGCATAAGAGTGTGCTCCCATTCCCTGCAACGCATTCATGGTCTCTACATAGTCAGACCAGAAATAAGCTTTAATATTCATCAGCACGACAACTAAGGTTTCAACAGCCAACCTCTCCTTAATGGTTACTCCCATTTCTTCTTCATCAAAAACCTCTATCGTAGACACCACATTCATGTTATGTGGGTATTTCATTGACCTACAAATATTAAACTTTACCTCTTCTTTGTTGAGTCTGAACTTCAGTTCTCCTCTCTCAACATCTACCAATGCTCGTCCTGTGGCCAGAAATGGTCTTCCCAAAATTATGGGAACCTCAAAATCCACTTTACAATCCAAGATCACGAAGTCTGCTGAAAAGATGAACGTGTCCACCTTTACGAGCACATCACGTAAGATGCCAACATGCCGCTTCACTAACCTATCTGCCATCATCAACCTCATTGTTGTGGGTTTTGGAACTCCTAACCCCAATTTCTTGTAGATGGCTAGCGACATCATGCTTATACTTGCCCCTAAATCACACAAGCCCTTTGCAAATTTGATTGACCCAATAGTGCATGGTATGGTGAATGCACCTGAATCCTCAATCTTCTATACCAGAGATCTAGTAGGAATAGCACTGCAGTGATGAACATGGTTAGTCAAATAAATATTTACAACTCTCTTCTTCGTAACCAAGTCTTTCATGAACTTGACATATCCTGGCATCTGCTCTAGGACTTCCACCAATGGTATGTTTACTGACAGCTGTCTCAGCATGGTGATGAGCTTCTCAAATTTCCCATCCTTGGCTTTCTTTTTAAGCCTTTGAGGGAAATGAGGAGGTGGTCTTGGGATCTGTTGTAAAGGCATAGTTCCCTCAACCTCTTTTTATTTTGCTCCTGCTGGTTTTGGTATTGGTTGAGCATCCTCCAAGTCATCTACTTGTTCAGCTTCATCCTCATCTATTCTATTTTGCTCCAACACCTGCTCATGTTTAGTACCTGCAGAAATTGGGTCATTAAAATCTTACCACTCCTGGTGGCGATAGCCATGGAATGCTCGTCCTTCTTAGGATTTTGGATCGTGTCACTTTGTAGTGACCCATTCTTTCTTTGATTTCATGAGGCTGAAAGTTGCCCCAGCTGCTCAATTTGCTTAATGGAGGTGGTGTGAGAGTCAACCAGTTGACTCATACCGGAGAAATCACCTTTCATCTCCTTCACCCCTGCATCAGTTGATTCAACATTTTGGAGCACCTTGGCAAACCTGTTTTCCAGCTTAGACCTGCTAGAACTACCACTTGCCCGGTCTCTATTACCTGGGGGCACATAGACACCACTTCGATCATTTCTTTACCCATCTCTGTTTTGCTAGTTTCCCTGCTCTCTATTTGCTGGCCTATCATACTGTCCTTACCTTGAGTAGTTTCGACCTGCATTTCCCAAATTGTAACCCTGGTTTCCCGAGTTATAATTTCAGAAACCTCCTTGGTTGCCCAGGTAATTAGCCTCCTCACCTAGATTGATATCCTGATCGTCATACCTGTTTGGTTGTACCACAACATTTACCTTTCCAGACTTTGAGACTATATTCTTAGTAAGTGTGATCTGTTTGGGTCCTCATGTGTGCCATGTCCTGATCCCTTTTTTCTTCTCTTTTCCTTTGTTCAGTTGAAAGTTCAAATGTGTACCCAAGATTTCCTACTTCTGCATCCCTGGTGTACCATGCCCCGTTATTCTTTGACACCTCGTCCCTCAGTTGCATGCTCTCTGAAAACGGCTTCATCATAAATGATCCTCCACACACTTCATCAGCAACAAGTTTAGTAACATAATATAAGGATCTATAAATTATCTGTTTTAGATGCCTCTCAGTGAGACCATGGTTTGGACACTTCTTCAGATTGTGGCTGAATCTCTACCAGGTGTCATGCATCGCTTCTCATGGTAGCTGCTTATGAGCACTTATCCCATCTTTCATTTGCAACTCTTTTGATTCTGAAAAGAATCGTTCCAGGCAAGCTTCCTTCAGTTCAGTCCAAGTCCTGATTAAGTCATCAGGCATCTTATTCAACCAATTTATTGCCTCTCTAGTAAGAGACAATGGAAACAGCCTTAATCTCATCGTTGTTTGGCTAACTCCAGGAATTTCTTGCGATTTGCAGATCGCCATAAAGTTTATCAGATATTGGTTAGCATCATCACCACCTGCACCCCTGAACATACCTTTCAGATTTAGCAATTGAATCATAGTGCTAGTGATTGGGAATTTAACACCTGGAGGTAGTGCAGGTAACACTATCGCTCTAGTGGCTCCAACCCCATCCAAGTCTAAGTCATTCTCTTCATACATCATGTGAGTTGGAGGCTATGGTCTACCCCTTGGAGCTATTGGTTGGTGATGGGGAGGAATGATTCCATCCATTGCTATGTTTTCGTCCACTGACCCTAGGTTGGTTGTTCACAACATTCAACGTAATACCTCTTGCAACGGTTTTAGCTTCCAATCCAAATCCTTGTCTCTGCGCCTCAAGTTCTTGTGCATTCACCATTTTGAAGATTGTTTTTAGAGTTCTGGATTGTATAGGACTAATGGGGCTCCCTTACTGCTAGTATTTGGGATACACAGTCGAACTAACCTGAGAGAGACACAGACAAAAAACAAGATGTAAATTTAGGAAATCTAACTACACTTAGAATAAAATCTAGTAAAATAGTTCTGAATTTAAATTCCCTGGCAGTGGTGCCAAAATTTGATACGTCCAACTTACACCTCAATTAAGAGATATATATGGTTGAAGTCAATTTATAGAAGTCAACGTGAGTTGAGGTCGATCCCACATAAAATTTCTTTATAGAAATGATTTCACTGTCACGTTTTACTCAAATGTCGTTATTATTTCCTAAAGAAACAGTTATGGAAAGTAAAATGGGTTTAGTTGTGATGTTCTAGTAACTAAGATTTGTAATCAAAATCCAGATTAACAATTAACAGAGTTTTCAGTTCTCAAGTTGTTTGGATGATTAAAAGAAACCAAGATTGTGTTCCCCATAACGTTACACCTAATGTTCTTCAGTAGTTAAGTTTCAGGCAATTTATCTCTACAAAATGCAGATGAATTATATATATCTGATACTTCTCAGTCTAATAAGATAATATTCACTCAAGTCCTCTCGGTCCCAGAGTGTTACTAGTTTTACCCTTATTTACAATGGTGTTAAAGTTCTTATCTCTCGAAGTTAAACTTTGACTCCATTTCTTCCAGTTAATTTAGCTATTTCCTAACTATTATTTTTCTCTCGAATAAATAATAGTTACAGGCTTACTATAATGCGCGCACTCATCAGAATACGTGAATAATGAAAGCTGGATTATAAATTGAAAACATAAATTGCCTATCACTTGTTTTACGGAATTACACTTTGATTTTACGTCATAGATCCCACAATTCCAGTTGTGGTATTTATCCAGTCATGATTTCACGTAAACATTCAGAAATATAAAATGAAAACATGTTTAGACAGTACCTACGGGAATAAGAAAATCAACAAGATACTTCGATAATTCAAGAATCGTAAATCCAAACTTCGAACTTAATTCAATGATAAAGTCAAAATTCATAAAGTTAGAATAATGCAAACTTGTTCGTTGTTCAACGTACGATAAAATAAAACTGAACAAATGACCTAATTAATTCAAATAAAGTGTTTTAAAAAAAGTCCTACTCGAGGTAGGATAGAACTGTCGACCACTTCACGACTACTTTTACAACCCGTCAAGGGCTTCATAGTTCGTGAAGCCCTTCGTGGTCTTCACTTGGACACGCCCAAAATAGTCTCTTCAAGACCTTTACACTGTATCATGACCACAGACACTACCATGACTCGTGACAATGACCACGGTCTATGTAGTTGTTCGTGGTCTTCACTTGATGAATTCCCTCTTCAACTTTCCAATGCCCCTTCACTGATTCAACTTTACGAGTTGCATCACGACCTGTCAGAGGTATTACAGTCCGTCAATTATCCCGTGGTT
>JAJOOR010047132.1:0-18128 GCA_036250505.1 Solanum acaule
AATATGAAGTCGGATTTTCGAAAAACGAAACGGATTTTTTTATATATAGCTAAACAAGTTTCCGGTAACTTCCGAAGCACATTTTTAAGAACTTTTTGGGTCATTTCACTTCTTATCCCTAGCCACCAATAAAGTTGCATCAAGTCCAATACATTTGGTTACACCTAAATTAATTAAATAGTGCAAACCATAAGAATCTAGCAATACGTTCTATATCAAGATATAAACTTGAGGACATAAATCTTCCCTTTATAACTGAGCAACCCACCTACATTGAGTGTGGCATCAAGAGCCTCCCTAGACACCATCTTGTTCCTTAGCTTGTTCAATTGCTCATCCTGAAATTTTTTAACCTTCACTTTCTTTATAAACATCGTCTTAACTTCAATATTGTCCAATATCCCACCCTTTTCTAAAATCCCTAATTACATGAGCTTAGATTCTAGAGTTTCAATCTCTCTAGCTAAGGGTTGCTTAGACACCCCTAAGCAAGAAAAACTACCCATGCTAACTGTCTTCCAATTCAATACATCTTCAACCATATTGGCCTTACCCAAATGGTATTGAATGGTCACATTGTAAACCTTCAGCCACACTGTATCTACCTCGAGTTCAAAATACTTTTGAATAAATACATGTTGTAAATTTGCAATGATATGTGAACATTTTACACTTGACACCTTAAAGATAATGTCGTCAGATTTTAAGTGCAAATACTACCGCTGCCAACTCTAAATCATAGGTTGGGTAGTTCCTCTCATGAATCATTAATTGCCAAGAAAAATAAGGTATAATGTTCCTGTCCCACAACAACATAGCACCCAAACTCGAATGTGAAGAATCACAAAACAAAAAAAAGTCTTTACCATACACTGAAATTGATAGGATATGAGTCGTAGTCAAAATTGTTTTGAGCATTTGGAAACTCTCCTCACACTAGTCAGACGATATAAAAAGTACCTCCTTCTAGGCCAGTCCAGTCAGATCTAATGACTAAGTTGGTTATTTTTGGAAAGTTTCAAAAATTTACCATTTTGCCCCTCTGGAATTTGACCTCGAGTTATTTTAAATTGAGTTTTAAAAATTGGTTCTAAACTTTGAGTAACAAGTTGAGAATTTGGTAAGTTTTGAATTTGAAAGTCTTAAGTTATTACAAAGTGGTTTTTGGTGTCTTTTGGAGTTTTGATTATCATGATGGGATTCTGTCGAGTCCATCAGTCTTGGAATGTGGAATTTGGTCTATGAGAGTGGCCGATTTTATATTTGAAGTCTTTTTGAGGATTTAAGGTCTTAAATTGGTAAATTATGGAAATTTAGTCTTTGGGTTGACTTTGTTCAACATTTAGGGTTAAGATGCTCTGATCGGAATTCCAAGAGTTTTGTTGTATTTCGGGGATGATTTTGGGCCTATGTGAGTTCTCGGTTGATTTTTGAGAGGTCCCAAGCTTGTTTTAGCTTTTTAGGTATTATGTTCTTATATTGTGACTTTCATGAGTTTTGGGTCAAGGATACCTCATATTCATATTTGATGGTCCCATTGTGTTCAGAATATCCAGTATAGTGAATTTGCATATATGGTTTGTATGTTCGTGGTTCAGATTGGATCTCGAATGTCCATTCAGGTAATGTTATGCCTTGTATGTTTTTCTGTTTTTGGTTCTCGTGCATGACCATTTTTGTCATCACGATCATGAGGCTCCCTCATCGCAATCACGTAAAATTAATTTGAGCTGCATCACGACTGTGTGGGTCTTGCCGCAAATGCGATGGTCAACTTAAATAGTTGATTGTCCTACTCATCACGATCGCGTGGCTCTGGGTCGCAATCACGATGAACATCTGAGACCTAGGAAGAATGTTTTCCAAAAATCTGGGTTTCAACCCCATTGCACCATTTTTTTAGTTTTGGGAGCTTTGGTGTCGCGATTAGAACAATATTTTTGAGAAAACAAATATTAGAAACACGATTCCTAACCTTTAATCTTCAATTACCCATTATTATTTATGAATTTAATTGTTCAAATCAAACTTTTGAAATTAAAAATTGGTATTTATCTTCAAGAAATGGATCACTTAGTAAAACAATTATTTTAATATGATTTTAACTCTTTTTTCGAAATGGTTTTCACCAATGAGTTCCAAATGCCCTAGGTAATGATTTCAAGTAAAGAATATGGATTCAAACTTCATTTTTGGAATCAAGTTTTGAGTTGGTTGACCAATTTTTCAAAGTATATGATGTAGGTATTGTTGTTTCTAGAAATTTATTGTGAATACTTGAATGATATAGCCTGTGTGGCTTTGGACATTGGGCAGAAGGGGAAGACTCAAGTCTTGGATTGACTAGTTGGTTGAATTGATGCAAGTAATCTCTTAAACCTTGTAATCTAGTAGAATTTGTGTATTTCCTTTAATGTGTTTGTTGGGAATAATAGGGATGAGGTGAAGGGTTCATTATTCCACTTGATAAATCTTAATGAATAAAAAGGGGTTTACCTGAAAAGGATATGTGTTGATCATAATGCATTATGAATTACCTTTATGTGACCCTATTTGATTGATTGATGAAGTGCTTGATAGCATGGACTTGACTTTCTTGAATTGTTGTCTCCTCCTTATGGTGTGAACTTGCTTATGTGCATTAATTGTTGTACACCATAATGAGACATATGATATAAAGCCAATAAGAAATGGTTTTGTCTATTCATATATTGCCGATGGGAATTAGTTCCGGCTAGTGACATGATATGAAGCTGATGAGAAATAGTTCCAGCTAGTAATACGATATAAAGTTTATGAGAAATGGTTCCATCTAGTGATACAATATAAAGCCTATGGGAAATGGTTCTGACTAGTGATATGATATAAAGCCGATGGGAAATGGTTCTGACTAGTGATATGATATAAAGCCGATGGGAAATGGTTTGGACAAAGGTTTGATTATTGTTATTTGATGCATTTGATACTTATGTTTGACTTACTTCTTGACTATGATTGATGCACTTGTTTTGTGTGATTGATCTACTTTACATTAAGATTGTCATACTTGATATGTGTTGGTTGTTGAATTGTGACTAATTGGACTTGACTATTGAGCCTTGTGAGTTGTGTATTGTAGAATTGTTTGGTAGGGCTTATTTCTGTGTAGGTTGTAGTTGTTGAGAGGTAGTTGCTTGTCATCTCGAAGGGCCCTATATATCTTATTTTTCTATTATTTATATATTTGAGAAACAAAGACTCGAGACTTGTACTTATTTATTAATTCCGCACTTTATGTATTAATGGCTTGCACACGTGACAGCCAGGTTTTAGAGTGTTAATAGAATGAATAAGTTTTCAGCTTTAATCTTGTTCTTGCTTTATATTTTTGGATTTCTTTCATTTTCATTGAGTTGAGGCTGACTTTTCTTGGTGGGAATAAACAAGTGCCATCACGTCTAATTTTTGAGTCGTGTAAAATGGTTTAAGAGCCCCAAGTTCGTAGGTCTCACTTGTATACAAGCCAAGTCTAATTAGAGTCTTGAAGATCAATATAAAGATGTTTGTACTTTTCTTTGAGAGGTGATGATGACTGTTAGGAAACTCTCTTTTATTCACTATTTCTTATCGTCTGTGGTTACCTTCGCTAATGTTGAGTTTCCGTGTGTTATTTTGGCAGATGCCAAGGACCAAAGCTTTTATTTCCAATGGTAGAGAGGAGGCAATTCCTGAGGCTGTTACTGAGAACCAAGTTAGGGGTAGAGGTAGGGCCTGAGATGGAGACCATGCTCGTGGAATAGCACTAACTAGATGTCGTGATCGTGAAGTGTCACCAGCCAGAGGCCGAGCTAGAGGAGTCTCTCATGAGCCACATGTTTAGGTTGTTAAGGACCAAGTTCCTTTTGAGTTTACAACTTCATTTTTTAAGGATACTTTGTTGAGGATGCTAGGTATGTTTGAGAACTTCTCTCGGGGTAGTGCAGTAGGTAAACTAGAAGTTTCTCAAACGAGGATAGGGGCGCACACCCCAGGTCAGCAACATCCTGCTCCGGTAATCCTTGATCATGTGGGTCTACCCCGAGTGGTTTCTGCACCAGCTGTTGGTGCAGAGATTCTCCTAAGGTTATTTTGATAGTGGATCATCAACGGTGTTATGAGACATTTCAGAAGATGAAACCACCCCAGTTTCAGGGTTGTAAGAGTGAGGATGCCAATGAGTTTTTGCCTTTGTTCCATGAGATGTTTGAGGCAGTGGGTATGATGGATGCTTGTGGTGTTCTATTTGTCACACCTCACCTTCGTGGACGTGCCAGAGAGTGGTGGATGACTTTCGTGAGGTCTAGACAAGTTGGATCTCCCCCGATAGAGCGGCACATGTTCTCTAGTACTTTCCAGGACCGCTTCATTACTTGAGGTGTTAGGGAGGAGAGTCGACTGAGGTTTGAGTCCACATGTTTGTAAGAGGGTTTACTTTCTCTGTCAGGTTGTATGTGTTTAGAGTAGCCAGAGAGGGGTCTTCCTTCCATTTCATTGTGAATATTGCCAAGGAGTCGGAGTTGATTGTTTTAGAGGAATTTGGGGAGCCCAAGAGGGCTTGATCATCTGATCAGTTTTTCTAGTGCCTCACCTGGAGGCAGAGGTTTTTATAGAGGTAGTAGATCCTTTCAACGTTGTAGGCCAGTTCATGCATCTACGCCAAAAATTAAGAGTGGGCAGTCAACCCGGGGATCTTATAGTTTTGGTCTAGGTGGCCATGGTAGCCTATCTGGTTTGCAACATCAGTTATCCGTGTCGAGGTCTTATTATACTTTTGGGGATTAGGGTCATTTGATGTGACAGTATCCTCTATAGACTCACTTAGGATACAACTTTCTTATTCAGTTACTCTAGCAGGGGATTCAACGCCTGCGACTAGTGGTTAAGGCAGAGATTAGTCCAGTAGAGGTGACATGACTTGTGGTAGTGGTGCTCCAACTTCAGAGGGTGGAGGTAGGGGTTCTACTCAAACAGTAGGTGGTCATGAGAGCCAGTGGTATGCTTTTCCAGGAAGGCCTGAGGCCAAGACTTCTGGTGTTGTGATCACATGTATCGTCCTAGTTTTCCATCAAGCTGCGTCTGTATTGTTTGATCTGGGGTTTAGTTTCTCGTATGTGTCTACCTATTTTGTTGCTGGGTTTGATATGATGTCTGACTGTATACATGTGCCTATTCATATTTCTACACTAGTGGGTGAGTCCTTAGCGGTGGATTTAGTGTATTGATCTTATCTTATTTCTTAGGCCGGGTATATGATACTTGGATATAGTTGATCATTCCAGGGATGATAGATTTTGATATTATTTTAGGTATGGATTGGCTCTACCCGCATCATGTTATTCTTGATTGTTATGCTAAGACCACCTTAGTAGTGTCCCAAGAGTTGAGTGTATGGGTGCTAGTAGTTCTTACCCTAGCATAGTTATCTCTATTATTTAAGCTCAGAAATTGGTTGATTGAGGGTGTATGTCATACTTGGCTTTCATTCAGGATTCTAGTGTTCAACCACTTCCCATGGATTTGACGTTCGGAGTTCGAGAGTTCTTAAATATGTTTCCTACAAGGAATGCCAATGTGGTTTCGGTGCTTTGAGTAGGAAGACTTCTAAAATAGGGAGTCTGTCGCCATTACTGTGGAAGAGAAACCAATGGCTAGAGATATTCAATGGTTAGCCAATAGTCTCGTTCATATACAGATTTATAAGGAGACAGATGGTTTGATTGATTTTATAGAGGCTCATTCTTCCTTAGTTGAGCAGATCCCTGAGCATCAGTTTTGATGACGAGACACTATGTGTCATTCTAGAAAAGGTGATTAAAGTGGAAGCCAAGGAGCTTGTCCTTGATTTTAAGGGTATCTTGAGGATTGGGGGCATGCTATGTGTGCCTCAGGTGGGCGAGTTGATTAGATTAATTCATGAGAAAGCCAATTATACTCGATATTTCATCCATCCGAGAGTGGTGAACATATATCATGTTCTAAGCCAACACTATTGGTGGTTTGTTATGAAGAAGGATATTGCATATTGTTTCTAGGTGTTTGACTGGCCAACAGGTCAAATGTGAGCACTAGCGGCCTGGAGCAATATCTCATAGGATGCCCATTCCTACTTGGAAGTGGAAATGAATCACTATGGAGTTTGTTGTGGGACTACATACCACCGTGGGTGGTTATGACTCCAATTCGGTGGTTGTTCACCAAGTCCACCCATTTTATCCTGATTCAGGTGAAGTATACGGTGGAGAAGATAGCCAAGATATAATCAGCCAGATTGTGTGACTACATGGTGTCTCGATTTCTATTGTCTCTGATCGAGGTTCTTTGTTCACTTCCCATTTCTAGAAGACATTACAACATGGTGTGGATACTCAGTTAGATATGAGTACAACATTTCACCCTCAAACATATGGTCAGTTCGAGCAGATATGGTACTAGAGGATATGCTCTGAGCTTGGGTGATTGATTCTGGTGCTAGATAGGATTAACATTTACCCTTAGAAGTGTTTGCCTTCAACAACAGTTATAACTCTAGTATTCTGATGGCCCCATTTGAAGCGTTATATGGCAGACATTGCAGATATCTGATCGGTTGGTTTGATTTGGCTGAGACAGACTCTTTAGATACAAACTTTCTTAGAGATCCTATGGAGCAGGTCTATATAATCCAGGGTAGACTATTGATAGCCCAGAGTTAATAGAAGAGTTATGCAGATAAGAGAGTTCGAGCTCTAGTATTCATGGATGGCGATCATGTTTTGCACCGACTGTCACCCATGAAAGGTGTGATGATGTTCGAAAAGAAGGAAAAGCTTAGCCATAGATTAATTGGACCCTTTGAGATTTTGAGTCGTGTGGGGGAGGTTGCCTATAAAATAGCCTTGCCACCTAGAATGTCATCTATGCTTCCTGTATTTCATTTCTCCATCCTTTGGAAGTACGTGCTTGACGAGTCCCATGTACTTTTTCTTAATTAAGTTAAGTTGGGTTCAAAATTATCTTTCGAGGATGAGCCTATAGCCATTTTAGATAGGCAGGTCTGAAAGCTTAGGACCAAGAGATTACTTTAATGAAGGTGCAGTGGATGCCCCATTCTGTTGGTGAGGAAATTTGGGAGACAAAGTTAGATATGTGTGCCATGCACCCTCAGCCTTTTGAGGCTTCAAGTACTTTCTTTTACTTTATGTTTGAGGACGAACATAGTTTTTAGTGGTGGATAATGTAATGACTCAGTCGGTCATTTTTGGAAAGTTTCATGAATTCACTATTTTTCCCCTCCTGATTTTGACCTCAAGTCATTTTTAATTGAGTTTTGAAAATTGGATTTTAACTTTGAGTTATAAGTTGAGAATTATGTAAGTTCAGAATTTGAAAGACTTAAGTTGTTAAAAAGTGGTTTTCGGTGTCATTTGAAGTTTTGAGTGTTAGAACGTAATTCTGTTATTTCCATCAGTCCCGAAATGTGGAATCTGGCAGGTGAGAGTTGTCAATTTCAAATTCGGAGTCTTTTTGACGATTTGAGATCCTACAATGGAAAATTATTGAAATTTAGCCTTTGGATTGACTCTGGTTAATATTGAGGATTCTAATGCTCAGATCGGAATGTCGAGAGTTCTGTTGAATTTAGGGGATTATTTTATGCCTACGTGAGGTCTTGGTTTATTTTTGAGAGGTCCTCTAGCTTGTTTTAGACTTGTTAGGTGTTGTGTTCTTTTCTTGTGATTTTCGTGATGTTTTTATCAAGAAGACCTCCGATTTGTGTTTCAATGGTTCCATTGTGTCTAGAACGTCGATTATAATCGATTTAGATATATGGTTTCTGTGTTCGGGATACTGACTGAATCCTGAGGGCCTGTTCGGAAAATCTTATTCCTTTATTGTTTTGTTGGTTTCTGGATCTGGTGTATGCCCATTTTGGTCAACATGGTCGTGAGGATCCCTCATCGCAATCACGTAGCATTAATTTGAGGTGCATCACAATCGTGTGGGTGTTGCCACGATCATGAAGATCAACTTAAATGAGATTTCTGTCTTACATATTGCGATCGTGTGGCTCTAGATTGCGATCGCGATGCTCATGTGAGACCTGGGCACAATCTTTTCCAAAAAAATTGAGGTTCAACCACATTTTACCACTTTTTGCATTTTGGGACCTTTGGTGTGAGGATTTGAACAAGAGTTTTTAGAAAAAATATTTGGGTAGCGATTTCTAACCTAAAATCTTCATTTACCCATCATTAATTATGTGTTTAAATCAATCTTTTGAAATGAAAAATTGGGGTTTATCATCAAGAACCCAAGCACTTAGTAAAATGGTGATTTTGATATGATTTTAACTCCTTTTTCAAAATGGTTTTCACCAATGAGGTCCAAATTCCTTGGGTAATGATTTCAAGTAATTAATTTTTGATAAAAACTTCATTTTTAGAATCAACTTTTGAGTTGATTGGCCCCTTTTTCAAAGTATATAATGTTGGTATTGTTCATTCTGGAAATTTATTGTGAATACTTGATTGACATAGATTGTGTGGATTTGTACATTCGTTGAAAGGGGAAGACTCTAGTCTTGGAGTGACTAATTGGTTTAATTAAGGCAAGTGATCTCCTAAACATTGTAATCTAGTAGAATTCATGTATTTCCCTTCATGTATGTTTCGGGAGTAATGGGGGGCGAGGTGAAGGATTCATTATTCCACCTGATGAATTTTAATGAATTAAAAAGAGTTTGAATGAAAAGGCTATGTGTTAATCATAATGAGTTGTCAATTGCCTTGTTGTGACCCCATTTGATTTATTGATGAAGTGCTTGATAGCATAAATGTCGACTTGAATTGTTGTCTCCTCCTTATTGTGTGAACTTGCTTATTGCATTGATTGTTGTACACTATAAAGAGATATGTGGTATAAAGCATATGGGAAATAGTTCCGGCTAGTGACAAGATATGAAGTCGATGAGAAATAGTTCCGGGTAGTGACATTATATGAAGTTGATGGGAAATGGTTATGGGTAGTAAAATGATATGAAGCCGGTGGGAAATCGTTCTGGCTAGTGATATGATATAAATCAATTGGTATATGGTTTGGGCTAGTGATTCAATAAAAAAACCAATGGGAAATGGTTCTGACTAGTGATATGATATAAAGTCGATATGGAATGGTTTCGACTAGTGATATGATATAAAATTGATGACAAATGGTTCTGACAAAGGTTTGATTTTTAGGATTTGATGCATTTAATTCTTATGTTTGAATTACTTGTTGGCTGTGATTGATGCACTTGCTACGTATGATTTATCTACTTGACATTGAGATTGACTTACTTGATACATGATGTTTGTTGAATTGTGACTAATTGGACTTTGACTATTGAGCCTTGTGAGCTGTGTATTGTAGAAATGTTAGGTTGGGATGATATATGTGCAGGTTGTAGTTTAAGGAGGTCCGGTTGGGATGAAAGGAGTATTCGATTTCTAGCTAGATTCCTTATTTATTAGATTACTTGATGGGTACCTTGTTGTTGGTACTCACTCGTTGCTTCTACACTTGTGTAGGCTCCAAGCCTGGTACCGTGTGATTTCTCTTTCTCTTCCATCTCCAAGGTTTGTTAAAGAACCGTTAAGAGGTAGTTGCTTGCCATCCTGGCAGGCCCTCTAGTTCTTCATTTTATGCTTTGTTCTATTTGAGAAACAAAGACTTGAGACTTGTATTTATTTCTTTATTCCGCACTTATGTATTAGTGGTTTGTACACATGACAACTAGGTTTTGGGGTGTTAATAGAATGAATAAGTTTTATGCTTGTTTACTGCTCTTGCTTTATCTTTGTATTGCTTTCGATTTTATTAGGTTGAGGCTGACTTGTCTTGGTGGAAATAGAAAGGTTCCATCACGTCAATTTTCGAGAATAGTCAGATGTATAACAATGGAAGCAACGTTCTTGATAAATATGCGGTAGTAGCTAGCAAGGCCCACAAAGCTCCTAACCTATGTTACACAGCTAGGCTAGACCCAACTCTTAGCTGCCTCAATCTTCTGGGAATCTACCATTATCCCTTTTTCAAAAATCAGATTCTCAACGAAGGCCACCAAAGTCAGCTAGAATTCACACTTTGAAAACTTGAGATACAATTTCTCTTTTCCCAAGATACCCAGAATTGTGCAAACGTGATGTACGTGCTCATCCTTACTCTTGGAGTAGATAAAAATATCATCTATAAACACGATCACAAAGGAATATAAGAATGGCTTGAAGACACCATTCATCAAATTCACGAAAGTTGCCGATGCATTTGTTAATTAAAAGGACATCACCAAGAGCTCATAATTCCCATATCGAGTCATGAAGTATGTCCTCAAAACTGATCTTTAACTGATGGTACCCTAACCTCAAGTCAATCTTTGAGAACACTGAATCACCCTACAACTAGTCAAAAAGATCATCTATGCATGGTAAAGGATACTTATTGCGGATAGTAACCTTGTTCAACTGTATGTAGTCTATGCATTCTCATACAACCATCCTTTTTCTATACAAACATGACCAGAGCACCCCTAAGGTAAAGCAGTGAGAGGAATAAATTCCTTATCTAAGAGTTCCTAAAACTGATTCTTGAGTTCCCTTAACTATATTGAAGCCATACGGTAAAGAGGAATAGAGATTGACCGAGTGCCTGACTCCAAATCTATACAAAAATAAATATGTCTTTTCGGAGGCATATCAGGTAAATCGTAAGAAATACCTCCTGAAATTCTAAAACTATTGGGATTGACTCAAAAGAAAGGGACTCCGACTAACATTTCAAAGGTAAGCTAAGTAGGCAAAACAATCCTTCCCTACTAGTAGTCTAGCCCAAATAAAAGATCTGATATTTGACGGCTTAGGCATGTACACACCGCCCCACTCTAATCTATCCCTACCTACGATTCTTAGAGTTACTTTCTTAGCATGACAATTCAGAATAACATAATAAGGCGACAACCAAGTCATACCCAAGATCACATCGAAGTCTAGCATGTCTAAAACAAACAAATCTATCCAAGCCTGACCATCCATAAACATCATAGAGCAAGAACGGTACACATTGGTTACTACCAACCAGGGTAGAAACATGAATAAGGGAATTAACTATATCATAAATCAAGTCAAATCACAAGGCAAATTTTACAGACACGGATGAATAAATAGATTTCTAATAAAATAAGATAGAACCCATCCGATCACATATAAGAATAGTACAAGTTATCATGGTGTCTTACGCCTTAACCTCTGACCTTCTCGGGAAGGAGTGACACTGAGCTTTATCACTTTTCTGGGCAACCACTCTTGGTTGTGACACTCCCCTCCCCATACTACCATTTCCTTGGTTCCCATGACCTCCTTGGATACCCTATCACCCACACTGTGGGTATCCTCTGCCATTACAACCTCCACCTGATGCTACCACAACCTTTTCATGTTGTTGGTCCTGGTTACCGCCTTCTTGTGAGGGTATTCGCTCTTAAAGTGACCCATCTCACCACATTTGAAGTAAGCTCGGTCAAGTGAGGTCCTACTAGTTAAGTAATAAGAAGCTCCTTGACCACCCTACGCTAGAGACTACTGAGTGACCCCTGAATAACTACGTGAAAAAGTTGGTAAAGCTGACTGAATTAGACGAGATGAATATACCTACTGACAAGTACTCATGGAATAGGAACTACTTAAGTTCCCCACATTCTTGGACCTCTTAACCAATGCTTTGGCCTGCCTAACATGCCTAACTCCTCCAATTTCTTTACATAATCGGCCATCTCGTTGAAGTTCTTCCCTATAGAAGTCATGTGCACAAATAAGACTTGCAAATTAGTGTCCAATCCCTTAACATAAACACGTACCTCTCCTCCTCAGTCCCCACTTGTTGAGTAGTGTAACGAGACAAGGCATGTCACTTAGCCTCATATGTTGCTAGCGGAATGCTACATTGTTCAAGAGCTAGAAATTTATCCTTCTTACGATCTCAGAGAGGTCGGTGTACATACATCTCCAGAAAAAGAGCACGGAACTCAGTCCAAGTCAATGGAGGCTGAACTGATGAACAAAACTCCACATAATCCCTCCACCACTGATTGGCTTCACCCTACAATGGGGAAATAACAAACTCAACCCTATGCTGCTAAACAATGCCCTGCTTATGCAACATTTCTTAGCAATCCAAAATGAACTCAAATGCATCCTCATTCTTTGTAATGTGGAACACTTGAGGCTTAGATTTTAAAAACTTGTTCAACATCATTACAGTCATCACAGGGCCAGTAATTGATAAAACAATGCATTAGAACTCGTAGCTTCATCTATCATGGGGTCGCAGTAGAAATAGGTTGAGTACCTTAAGTTTGAGTAGTCAACACAGTGGGAGTGGCTCGAGTACCTCCCAACCCACTCATATATTCTAACACCTACTGAAACTACTTCATAAAACATAGGAGGAAGACATGCACCGCAACTTGTGTTTCCACCTCTAGCCCAACTACTCAGTGATTCCCACCTTGACCTCTTCTTCAACATAATCATGGGGTAGGGGAAGAGTCGCCAACCTTGGCCCAGCCACTGCCCGAGCTCCACCCCTGGCGGATGTCATCCTCCCTTTGCCCATTCCTCTACCTTGCCCTTGCATTGTTCCTAGCAAGCTCAAGTCCAAGTGGACCAGGACATTCATAGTCACGCAAGTGTTTCCACATGGAGCGGTTGAGCTAGAAAACAATAAGGGAACAAAGTTCAAGGTGAATGGGGAAATGTTCAAGGTCTATCTGGGAAAATAGGAGAATGTGCAAGAGGTGGTTGAGGACTACTATCTTGTTGAAGTATGAGTAATCAAGAGACCTGTGTCCTGTTGCGACGTTAAATCAAGCGCTTCTTGGGAGGTAACCCAAGATGTACAATCTAGCCAACTATAGGTTTTTCTTTTTGGTTTACTAGTTTTCTTTGTTTATTTGCATTTTTGTGTTCCTTTAGATAGGTGATTTATTTTTGTTTTATTGTTGGCTAGATATAGCATAGGGTCCGTGTCTAAAAAGTGACCAAAAAATGTAAAAACAAAAGGCCTAATGGTTGCTACATGACCAGGGACGAAAAACAAAATCTCTAGAAAATGTCTGTTGCAGAGATCTACAGACCTCATCGATGGTCCGTAGGTCAATCCATGGACCTTGAATGGTGTCCGTGGACCCCAGGTAATTCCTCTAATTTTTTCTATGTTGTGACTGACCTACGGACCTGACCTACAGTCCGTAGGTCGACCCTCGGCACGTCGACGGGGTTTTGTGGGTCCAAAGTTAGGGTTTGGTCGACCCGACCCGGACCCCTTTCTAATTAAACTCTTCATTTTTAAATTCCTCCCCCACTTCCCATATTCCCTCCTAACCGTTTCTAGCCCCTTCAAATCCCATAACTCCCTTATTATATCCCCAAATCACTCCCATATCCCATACATATCATCACCCCTACCATATTTCCATTCATCTTTCTCCCAAAATCTGATCACTCCCATTTTTCATCCCCAAGAACAGTTCAAGGTCTAAGGAGATTTCGCATCACACAATCATCCCACTAATAATGCTTGTAAGGTAAATGATTTCAACTTAACTCTGAATTTTGATATTCATTGTTCAAAATATGAAGTCATGAAGTGGATCTTGACCCTGGGTTGTTTATGTATGAAATTACATGTTGAACTAAAGTTAGATACACCCTTGGAACGATAGAATGTGATTGTGGTGTCTTTGAAATATAATTACTCAGATAAAAATAGTCTAAATGAAAGATTCGACTTAGCGTTCCTCATTTTGTGGGCAATACATGTCAAAGAATTGGAGAAATCGGAGCCCTAGGGATGACAAACTATCATAAATTGTGTTGAAATGCATTATTAGACTTAGGTGGAATGTTGAAATTCTCAAATAATGGTTTAAACAGGAGGCATATGTGATACCTGGCACAGACAGGACCCACGAGACCCCGTCTATGAACCGTAGGTCAATCTACAGACCGTAGATCAATCTACGGACCGTAGATCAGTTCTGTGTGTCTATTCCACATGAAAAATCCTTTAAGTGTTGAACCACGGAAGTGGACTACAGTCCGTAGGTCAACCTACAGACTGTTCTACACATCAGTGGTTCCTATCAAAGTCCAACTTTTTGGGACATCTGACCTACAGAGAGGATCCAAGGACCGTAGGTCCACCTACCGACCGTAGATACCCACCGTATATGGCCACTGAAGCCACTGCCTGAAATTTTTTAAGTTTATGTTTTGGTTCGTTCTCTGTTCTTAAATTTTTTCGACTGTGTTATTAGTTTTTTTGTACTAATTTTGCCTCCACAAGTACAATGTCTCCCAACAAACTTCCAACCTTCGCACCAAGGGGAAAGTACAAATCAGTCACACCAAGCTCCCAGCTGATTGATGAAGACACTAACGCGGAGACTGATCCCGCATATGTTCCACCGGCCATAAGGACATCCCCCATAGCACCGTGGACTACCCAGAATCAATCCAAGCAGGTGGATCCCGACGTAGTCACTACCTCCCAATCTGATGAGCAGGATACACTGATCGGATCACCAGCTTAGTCCACCTCTACTTCCGGGTATACTTCTTGCTCCGCAATGGACTCAAGTTCACATGGTAAGGCTTCATCGTGTGATGAGGCTACTAGTGCGAGGGAATTAATGTGCCAAAGAACAACGACCCCAACCCAATTGCGGAAGAGCCAAATTGGTGGTGTGTAGATGGTTAGTGGCAGATATACATGGATGCCAGTATGATGACTGAGCTGAATAGGATGGCTCGGTTAGTTGATGATGAGTGTCGGGTTCATACATGCATCTTACACATCGGGCTCGATATTCATGAGCTCTTCAAGCAACACATGTGCAAGTGGATGGCCCATCGCCCAGGGTCTTATAGTAAGGAAATCGTGAGGAAGTTATATACTTCCTACGCAGCCACCCTCTGAGGTTCTATTTAAAAATGGGCCAAGCCCGCCGCCCAGCCTCCACTAACATCTACACTAGTTCTTGGGTTCCTAGTTGACATCTCTGAGGTGAATATCCATTAGTTTCTTTACAGCCCGGGCCACACCTTAGCAATTAACACGGCTGAGTTTAACTACAGGTGGGACAATGTGAGGAACAGGGCATTCCAGAGGAATGCTGAGCAGAAGGAGAGCCTATTGCACTGGTTGGTATGTCACCTTGCCATAAACAGAGAGCACATCTAGTGGGTCAGTACCCCGAGTCTAGATATCAAGAAGGCTACTTTGACTTTAGTGGCCAAATTCTTCTGGCTATTGGTGCGAAACATGGTGTCTCCTATGGTGGCTGATAATGTTCTTACTCAGGACTGTGCGTTTATGGTAGAAGCATTGGTTGCGAGGTTGGAGATGGATTTTTCCCGCATGATCATTGCGGAGATTCACGAGAGGGCCTTCAAGGCCTCCAACACTTACCATTTTCCTTGGCTCATCTTTCAGATATCTAGGGATTCTAGAGTGCCGATCTGGCATTATGATAAGTTGATCCAGGTGACTAAGACCTTAGACATAGGCCTGATTCGGGATGAGGCAAATGTGGAGGCAGCACGCAGAGAGCCGGAGGTCGATGTACCACTACTGGGAGCAGAATTAATTGCTGATGTGCAGCAAATGCAGGGTGCAGACCCCACCCCTCTAGCCACTTCTGATGATGCCCCAGCCTCCCCATCTCAGGCCGCCAGTCGGGCCCCAAGCTCATCTAGAGCAACCCCTTCGTTAGGATCTGCAATCTTGCCCCTTGATCATGTTCAAAAGTTGGAGGCATAGATGGCCACACTTCTCCAGCATGTGAGGCCATGGGTGCATCGGTCTATCTCAGAGTCTGAGGCTAGGATGGAGCATATGATGGACCTAAAGGTCCAGGCCATTAAGAAGCGCCTAGATGTCTTCGTTTTGTGAGTCCTCGAGCGAGCTGCCCCCACCACTGATGTCTCTTCCTTTCGGAAGGAGTTGGATAATCTCCGGGCTTATTTGAATACCATCCTTGCTCCACCTACATATGAGCCATAGTTCACCTCTCCTGTACCAGCTGATGATACGGTGCTAGATGCCTTATTCAGAGAGGACATATCACATCCCCAATCCACTTGTGCTCGAGAGCAGGCTAGGAGAGCCTCCATTGTGGATGAGGAATTGCGCCAGTAGAGGGTTCATGAGAGTAATATTGGAGCCTCGAATTCTAAGCCAACCACTAAGGTTGTAGCTGGATGTGAGCACTACTGATGGTGCTGATACGATAGATAAGAGCACCACTGATGGCGTTCCCCGTGATGATCCAGCGGGCTCCGGGAAACCTGACCCATCCGCTTGTTGATAGGTCTTCGGCGCTATGCGTCACAGGTTTTCTTCACCCGATCCTTATCCACTTGTTGATAGGTCTTCGGCGCTATGCGTCACATGTTTTCTTCGCCCGATCCTTTACTCTTTACTTTTTGTGCATTGGGGACAATTACACTATATTTTCTTATGGGTGGGTAAATGGATTGTGAGTGATAGGTTGAAGTCTGAGTAACCCAATTCATAATCCTCTCTTGGGGTTTTCTTGCCTGTGTTCTTTTCCCCCAAGAGATTGTCTTAATTTCTGTTGAATTAGCATGTGTTAGGATTGTATATGTAGAAGCATGATGGCATAATCAAGAATGAAAAAATGATACTCGTCCAAAATTGTGATATGTGCTATAATCTGTAAGCTAGAATAAGTTCAATGTGTTGGCTCTTAATATGACATGATAATGAACCAACTGGACCTCATGACTTAAGCTAAACTTGAACTGGGTAACTGATAATCTAATAATGTAACAATGTGCCAGGAGTGAGTTACAAGAGTTGAATTGTTCAGACAGGTTTGTGTAAATCTAGAACTTGCCTAGTGATCATCGTCCCTTGTTTTAATAAGTCCACTAATTGCCTAAAAGAATGTAAGCAAATGAAATAAATGTTCCAGTTGATCGAAACGCTTTTAGCCTCAAATAGACCATTTCTTTCTAAACCCGTAACTCACCTTCCCTTAATCTATTGTTTTGGCCCCGATCCATCCTCGGACATGTGCACCTTGACTTAGGCCAAAACATATGTTGAGGGTGGCTATTACAAAAGTCACCCTCAATCTTGGCCCTGGTCCCACATCGGATATTGTGCACCTCAACTAATGGAAAACCCATAAGTTGAGGGTGGCTATGAAAGAGGAAACCAAAAGAAAAATGTGTATGAAAAGAGTTTGGTGTTGAAAAGAGAAAAAGAAAAGAGAGAAGAGGATGTGACTTTGTGCCAAAGTATCAAAAGATGATTAATAAAAGTTTTGAAAAATAAAGAAAATTAAAATGCAAGAAGAAGAAGAAAGTGAAAAATAAAGAGCTACAAAGTCAAAAGTCACATCCATGGTGAAAAGAGTCAAGGGAAAGAAGGTAAAAAGGTAAAATGTGAAAAATAGGGCAAAAAGATGAATTGTGTTCTTGCTACTATGGGTAACTAAATCCACAACTAGGGTTGTGGGACCCATGAGCAATTAACAAAGTATGAATAGTAACTGAGCAATTTTTGAATAGTGTTGTTGCATGCATTGATAATTCTTTTGTTTAGAAGTCTTTTTAACGGTGGCCAACGTTAGAACTCGCCTTGTTGCTAATTGTCAGAGCAAGAAGGTAGTTAATAAGAAAAGAATTAACAACATAGATTTAGTGTGGTACTATCTAATCATCTAATTTCAATTGGTGCGAGGGTGAAAACTAAGCCATACATTGATGTGATGTCTAATATGAGGTAAAGGTAAGGATTAGTAAATTATACACACGTAGCCGGACCAAGATGCGGGGTGAAATTCTCTATTTTCCGAACCAAGGATTTAGAGACACAAAACTTACAACTTTGCATGTGATACACTAGGAAATGATTGCTATTACTAGGATTACCGCGTTATGAGCTTATGGGGAACACATACACCCTAGTTACTTTCTCTCATTGATAAAAACTAAAGTTTGAATCTTGCTCACTTGTTCTCTAAACTACAATCAGTTATTTGTTACACAAAATCGGGGGGGGGGGGGGGG
>JAJOOR010047133.1:0-22393 GCA_036250505.1 Solanum acaule
TTACTGCTTCACCATTATCTACACCAACACCCCCCCCCCCCCCTCCCTAAAGTTGGAGGAGGAGAACACTCCCAACTTGACCAGAAGGTTACGGTGATGAGACCCTATTAAGGGCTTGGTGAATAAATCGGCTAACTTAGACGAAGATGGAGTGAATGAGAGTGAAATTAACCAGTTGGGAATTGTTGTCGGAAGAAATGGCAATCAAGCTCCATATGCTTGGTTCGCTCAAGAAAAATGGGATTCTTGGCAATATGTATTGCAACTTTGCTATCCGAGTGAAGAGGACCAACAAAGCTATAGGAATCGAAAGATCAATCAATAATTGCACCAACCAAGTCAACTCAGCAACAACTCTCCTCATGGACCGATACTCAGCTTCAACAAAGTTAGGGGAGATAAAATTTTACTTCTTTGACTTCCAGGGGATAGGAGAATCACCAAGGGCTATGTAAAATCCACTCACTGACTTTTGAGAATTGGGTCAAGTCCTCCAATCTAAATCACGGAAAGCTATCAACTCAAAGGATGGTGATGAAGACATGAATAATCCCGGTCCTTCAACAAGTAGTGAAGGACACAGAGAGCGTCATTCAGATAACGGGCCCTTGGATCTTGCATATATTGGCTCAAATGTTGTACTGTAAAGGCAAGATCTAAACAAATATGTGTGAGATAATTTAACTCTCTAAGTAGATGGCGATACAAAGTTGGATCTTTGATTCGATCAACCGAATTAGCAAGCAATTTTGATGTGGGATCAAAAGGGGAAGATACTAGAATAAGGCTGAGAATATCAAATTCTGCCAGCAAATCCAAAGTGAACTTGTGTTGACTGCGAATTAGACCCCGCTGCTCACGAAGAAAATCCATACCAAGGAAATAGTGCAATTTTCCCAAAGGTTTAATTTTTAACTCTTGATTCAGGAAGACCTTAAGTCCATTCATATCTTCTATATTATTTCATATTAACAAGATATCATCTATATAGATAGCCACAATGCATATAGAAGAATTTGTTTTCTTAAAGAACATGGAATAGTCATTTAACGAATGAGTAAAACCTTTGAAATTTAAGGCAGGAATCAATTTGGTATACCATTGCTGAGATGCTTGTTGAAATCCGTAAAGGGATTTCTTCAACCTACAAACATGATTTGAGGAAGGAGGAGTAAGTTCGACTGGAAATTTCATGTACACTTCATCATCTAAATCTTCATGTAAAAATGCGTTATCCACATCAAGTTGAAATAATCCCCAATTCTTTTTTATAGTTATAGACAAGATACACTTAATTGTAGTCACTTTAACAACCGGTGAAAATGTTTCATTGATATATATTCCCTTTCTTTGTATATCGCATCTAATTATCAATCGAGCTTTGAGTCTTTTCATGCTTCAATCTAAATGTTGTTTGATTTTATACACTCATTTACAGGGTAATGCCTTTCTCCCGTGAGATAACTCTACTACCTTTCAAATTTTGTTTAATTCAAGAGCTACAATTTCATTAGCCATGGCAATTTTTCCAACCTGGGTGCATCATAGCTTGAGTGTAGCTAGTAGGTTCTTGGAGATTTGAGAGGAAATTTATGAATGCTTGATTTGTGGAAGACAAACTGGAAAAAGAAAATTGAAGAGTAACAAAGGAAAGAAAACAAGAATTGGTGACATTGGTGAGTAGCAAAGTGTTGCAGATATAATCCTTTAGATAATCAGGTGTTTTATGAGACCTAGAATATTAACTAAGAATATTATCTATAATCATAGGAGAAACTGAAGGTGGGGGGATGTTAGCATGAATAATAGGAAAAGATGGAGATTCAAAGACATCGGAATGATGATCATTAGGAAAAGGAGACTTAGTGATAGGTAAAATAGGAATAGAATTGTCCTTTATGGACAGATCATAAGGAACTAAAGTAGGCACAAGATCCTTAGAACCAACAGTATAATCCTTAGATAGAAAAAATTTGGTACATTCACCAAGTTTAGTAGGAGTAAAAGAGAATATGTTTTCATGAAATATCATATCTCTTGAAACAAAAATTTTCTTGATTTGAAGATTTAGTAACTTAAAACCTTTCTTTCCATGAGGATATCCAAAAAAAAACACACATAACACAACTCTAGGTTCAAACTTTGCCATATGAAGTGGAAGAGTGGAAGCAAAACACAAACAACCAAAACACTTAAGACTCTAATAATTTGGTTTAGATTTGAAAAGAATCGTATAAGGTGTTTTGTATTTGAGAACTTTGGAAGGAAATCTATTAATCAAATAGGTTGTTGTTAAAGACAATCACCCCAAAATTTAATAAGTCAATGCGATTGAAACATCACCCAACTCCTCACTAAAACACCAACAAAAAGTAAATCCTATTGGATAGCATTAAAAATAATTAAAGAGCCTATGTGATCAGTGTGACAATTGTATTATTGATACAACAAAAAAGAAGAAGGAGCCACTTTATTTTTTCTAAGCTAAAATTAGAGGTAGGTTCAGATGATTCCTCTTTTAAACCAATCCAAGAGTAGGGAGTGGAATTAGAAAAAAAAAAACCCTAGTCAGTGCAATTTCATGTCCTACATGGCATTCTCTTAGAACTGATTAATTAACAACCCACCAAGCAAGGGCACATTGCGCTCTCTTTCACTTATTTTTTTGTTGATGTTAATTTACTAAGTGGATATCATGAACAAGCATAATATTTCTTAGTCTGTTTTTGTTAGTTTCAGTAGATTTAATTATTTTCATTGGTGGCAGATAATGCATAGTTTTTTTAAAGGGAGAAAGTATGTGGCGATGTGTGAAAAAATAGGAAGAAATTGATTGAGATTATTTTTTTTGTGTATATTTGTCATCACTGTACATATGTGTATACATACAACTCACGAAATACGTGAATAACAAACTATGAAAAGATAATGACAAACGTGACAGACCAACTATGAAACGTGTTATAATTTATCTAACAAATTAACGTGTGGTACTTTATCTAACAAACTAACGTGTCCTACTTTATCTAACATAACTAAAGACAATTACAAGGAATAAAAAATAAAATAAAATATATATATATATATGACTAATCTTCCAAAAGCCTTATTCAAACAATTAGAAACACACCTAGAAAACCTATGTCTTCTTCTTCATTACTGTTTCACCATTATCTACACCAACACCCCCCCCCCCCAAGTTGGAGAGGGAGGAAAACACACTTAACTTGCCCAGAAGGTTACGGTGAAGAGGCCCTATTAAGGGCTTTGTGAATAAATCAGCTAATTGAGATGAAGATGGAGAAAATGAGAGTGAAATTAAATCAACAATGAATGGTTGTCGAACGAAATGACAATAAAGCTCCACATGCTTGGTTCGCTCATGAAAAATCAAATTTAAGTAATATGTATCACAACTTTGCTATCCGAATAAAGAGGAATCGGCGAAGCTATAGGAATAAAAAAGATCAATGAATAATTGCACCAACCAAGTCAACTCGGCAATAACTCTCTTCATGGACCAATACTCAGTTTCAACAGAGCTGAGGGAGATAGAAGTCTGCTTCTTTTACTTTTGGGAGACCGGAGAATCACCAAGAGCTAAGTAAAATTCACTTACTGACTTTTGAGAATTCGAGCAAGTCCCCCTATCTGAATCATAGAAAGTTATCAACTCAAAGGATGGTGATGAAGATATGAATAATCTCAGACCAGGTCCTTTAACTAGTAGCAAAGGACACAAAAAGTGTCATTCAGATGAGGGGCCCTTGGATCTTATATATATTGGCTCACATATTGTACATTACAGGCAAGATCTAGGCTAGTATGTGTGAGATAATTTAACTTTCCGAGTAGATGACGATGCAAAGTTGGGTCTTTGATTGGATCACCTGAATTAGCAAGCAATCTTGATGTGGGATCAAGAAGGGGGAGATACTGGAGTAAGGCCGAGAATATCAAATTCTGCCAGCAAATCCAAAGTGAACTTGCGTTGATTGAGAATTAGACACAACTGCTCGTGAAGAACCTCCATACCAAGAAAATAGTGCAAGTTTCCCAAGTCTTTAATTTTGAACTTTTCAGCCAGGAAGACTTTAAGTCCATTCATCTCTTTGATGTCAGTTCTTGTTAACAAGATATCATCTATGCAATACATATAGAAAAATATGTTTTCTTAAAGAATATGAAATAGTCATTTAACAAATGAGTAAAACCTTTGAAATTTAAGGCAGAAGTCAATTTGACATACCAGTGATTCGGGTTTGAATTTAGTATTGATAATGTTTTATGATTTCTCCAAAAAAATAATAGTAACTCTCTTTGTATTTCCAAATGGAATAGGAAATTGACTATTAAATTCATGGGTTTGCAATGTCAAATGAAACTACTGAATGCATTTCTAGGATGAAAAATTAAGTTAGTGTTCAACAGTTTTTTAAAAATCATGGAAAGAAAATAGGATCTTTAGTCTTTACCAATAAAATTCGAAAAAGTCCAAAAAATCTGAGAAAATTGAATAATTCAAAAAAAAATTGAGGTTGAAAAAATCTGACTATTATTGATTTGGTTTGATTTATATATTTTTTTAACTCCATAGAAATGGTTTGATTTGATATTAAAAAATACGAATTAATCTGGTGGTTTACACCCCTACCAGCTCCCCTTTCCAGTACCTCTTATCCCACATCACCGCTATCCCTCCACTTCTTCCCACAACATCTAAATGAAGTTCTCCCAACCACATGTATGCCACACTTCTTTTAATAAAGTAGCATCCCTTCCCATCAGTTCTATCTCAAGAAAGACATAAACATCAGCTCCCCATTACTTAGTTAAACCTCTAAACAAGCTCCTTTTATCCCCCCCACCCCCCCCCCCATTCAACCCCCTCACACTCCAAGTTATGATTTTTATCTTCATTTGAGCCTCAAGGGTGTTGTTCTCCCCTTGCCTCTAGGTTTCCCATCCTTAAAATTTACATGGAATTCAAGGTTCCTGAGTTCTTTAGGAATAGAACTCTGCTTGGTATATTTATTGTTCGCCTCCTTCTTTTGATCAAATGGCCCTTTTTTTTATCTATCTTCATAAAAAGCTCAAAAGCTATTTTATCACATCCTTCAAAGGCTGTGCCAAACATCCTGCTGAATTTTAAAACATTGGTTTGCACCCAGATAGTAGCCTTGTCTTCGATCTCCTGTTCCGACAAAGGTTCTTCCATCCGAATTGGCACCGGCTCCTCATATACTGTAAGATGTAGGCCCACAACAATTCCCATAAAAATTATTCCCTATAAAATTTTTGTGACTGTCTGGGTCCACTCCATGCACATGTGTTGACACATTTCCTTCAAAGGTCATGTGGCTCCCACTAGTAAAAAGATTTCCCTATTCTATCATATGTATCTATCAACTGTAGATTAGGGTTTTCTATAGCCTTTCCTTTCTTACTCCTCATATTGCTGCCTCGATTATTAGGCTCATCCCTTTCCTTCCTTCGGTATCTGGCCGGAGCTTCAACCCATAGCGGTAGTGTAAATATGAGTTCACCATCATTAATCTCCACCGAATAAGGAATCTTCTCTCTCGATCCCCACACTCAGATTCGAGCCCATCGTATATGGTTTTTAAGTTGAGTCTCTTCCTCCGTTTCCAGCCATCCCCCACAGAGATCTCCAATTTGTTTCATCACTTTATCATTCTAAAGTTGCAGTGGTAGACCTAGGATACGCACCCACAACCACTCGAAGTTAGTTTCTAGAAAATCTCTTGTCGCTGATGTCCACCATTCTAGAAGTAGAAGGTGATTTTTTCGACCCCACTCTCCTATGAGTATGTGCTTTGCATCTCATCTCGATTGAAACTCAAATAGGAACTAAGTTCCATTCATGTCATAGATCTGCAGATTGTGGATGCCCATCCATGCCTTTTCCGCCCAGCTCCTAACCTCACTTATGGTGGGTATCTCGATGCATCCTTGGAATCTTCCTGCCAAACACCTACTAAGGGGTCCTTTTTCTCCTTCAGAGAAAGCCGCTAGAGTCAAGCTCTGTTCTCTAGCACTCCATTTTTTTTTGTATTATTTCTTTGTAACTATCATTTCCCCTTAGTCCCATAGAAATGAGACCTCCTTGCTTTGTAATAGAGACTTGTACTCCTGCCTTTTGATTTATGAATTTGTCTATCTTTAAGACAAGTCCCCTCCATCCTTTATTGAATGAGTTTTCAGGTAAAATAATCATTGTTCCTAGCTATTTATTGAGACAACAGAGATATACTTTCCATATTTATTGAACTATAAGGTACAGTAAATGCTGGTAGTTGCATCTTTGCATTTCCAAGTCTTAAATGATTTCCCTTTAATGGATGAAACATCTTTGAGCGTATTGCATAACCATAGGAGTGCAACCCTGCTAAGCTTCATCTTTCTCATGTGAAGCCTTGCACTCTCCACCCATTCGAACAAAAAATCTATGGTTGATCAGTCAGGTCATATGATTTTCCCCTAATCTGAAGTATATCATTTTGTCCATGCGGATTAGAAGGAAGAAAAAAAAAAGATTGGAAAAGGGAAGGAAAACAAAAAGAAAGTTGCCGGCAGTGGAAGTCCACCGAAAAAGGGTGCCTAAGGCCAAAAGGGTCCTTAGGTGAGACTCTCGGTATCCGTACTTGAGAGCATTTCCATGCACTCCGGGGGCAAGAGGAGTTTATGAATAAGGTTGTGTCTTGCGGTAGATATTGAAATCTAGAGCTTAAACATAAAAGTAATATGATGATAACTCATGTATGTAGACTGTAATGCAACCATCATATATTAGAATCTATTTATGTCCTAGATATATGAAAATATCTTCATATTGAAAAAAAAACATTTTTTTTCTTTTCATTCAACAAAACAAGTTCAATGACCGTTTCCTCATACTCTATTTGCTTATTATTAAGATGATTGTGCAGAACACAATCTGCAAATAACAGCTGGACTCACACAAATGAACAACCAAAGACCAAGTTAAGGCACTTTACTTTGTTGAATGATGGAGCACAAGCTGCAATCAGTGAACCACAATCGGTGAAGTTGAGTGCACTGTCTGACCAGACTAAATCTCATGTATTATAGAAAATCTTTATCAAATTTTCCTGTAATTTTTGAATTTTTCTTCCTCTGCTTGTTGGCATTTGAAAATAGGAATGATTTCAAGGGATGACTTGTTATCCATACCATATGCTTTGCATAGATCAATTCACATTTTCCATCTTTCTGTGCCTAATTTGATTCTAGAAATTACATTCCCTAGTCAAGACTTTAGCCCCCTCTGGAGGCAACTTCATACATAGCATGGTAGCACATCTGTTTTGGGATACAAAATGTCACAAAAGTTCAAATACTTTGACATTTGATGAGTTAAATCTCATCAAGTGTGTTCACTACATTTAAAGTTAAAAGAGTATAATGCATGAAATTCAAATCAAAGCATAGAGAATTGATTTTATATTTTCCATCCTTTTCATTTTCTATCAGAGACTCTTTTTTAGATCAAAGCATGGAGAATGAATAATCACGAAGCTATTAATACGTGTTAGCATGTTGCCAACGACAATTTCTTTTCAAGTACTAAAGGGATCAGTTTCATACAACTCTTCTGCAACTTGAATTGTGGGAGCATAGCTGGGTAGCTGGCTCCACTGTGACAGTGTGACTAGTACCATTGTTCCAATATCACTTAATATTGTCTAGCAAAATGAGAAGGTAGAATGGGACATACAAATTTAACTATCATATTCTTTACAGTCTAAGTATGGCATTACATGGAAAGGTATACTAAAAATTCAGAAGTTTTTCCTGTACCTATAAAAAAAAGTAGCACCAGGCTATGAAACAACTAGAAGTGACATCTATTATCAGGGTTTGTCAATTAATTTGCAGTCTAGAAACTTATAGCGACATTATCTCTTTATTGTTTCCTAATTTAGTTTACCAACAATAATATCTGGAGAATGGTGTTTGCTAGTATTTTATGGTGTATTTGGATAAAAAGAAATCATAAATGTTTTGATGGTATCTCTACTCCTAATCACTCCTCGAGGGCTAGATGTCTTATGAATCTTTTTAGCTAGTGTAAATACTTTTCTGTAAATAACATGAACTATCTTTGGATTCTGTAAGTTCCCTAATCCTAGACTAAATCTCATGTATTGTAGCTAATAGAATCATTTTGTAACTTAAGTAAACAAATTCAAGAAAATGACTCAAAATTGAAAATTTACTGAAAATGGACCAACTATCATGAATATCCGGCCTTGATGCCTAACAGTTGGAGTTGACCATCTACAATATGTAAATTCACTTTACAGGAACCTTACAAAAATACTGGAAAAGCAACTCTCTCTAGATGGCCAGTGATATTATATACTTTCTTAAAAAGCAGGGAAAAAAGCATTCGAGAATATGTTTATTGAAGTTGTCAAGGGAAAAAAACAATTTCATTTCACAATTCATAGTCATTGCAGGGTTTCATAGATTTATGCATATTGCTATAATTGTACAACCATATTCCTGATATACTCATAGTCTCATACACAAACTTGAATTTCCAGTACCATAAAAGATGAGCTCCAACAATAAGATAGCAAAATCAGGAATAAATTATTTAATCTACAAAAGAATATAGCGAATGAATACTTACATAAGCAGTTTCAGCTTTCTCATTTACCCAACTTTTATCACTTTTCTTGCGATGAGTTCGAAAATAAAATTCTGAAATTGATGGATCTTTTTTAGTAGATTCTTTCTATAATGAAGGAAGATATTTGTGTTATCAACGTTGAATATGATGTTATTTTCTTAAAAGAAATATATCTGAAAAGATTTATGATTACCATTCTCTTATAGATCACTTGATGAGGAATACAACCACTTGTATGAAGTGATGCACCAACATTTGAATCACAATTTTTTTTGTTTTGTTCGGACTTTATCTTGAATGAAGGAGACTCCCAGTGCCTCTTCATCTCCTTGAATACCGCATCCCCCATTCAATGTGGCTTCAAAGGCAAGTTTTTCCTAACATCTTGAAAAAATTGTACCATCCTTGCAGATGCCCTTTTCTCAAAATTACGTCGTATGACATCAGTATAGTGAGGGAGCCATTTGAATTTCTTCTGCATAGAGCAAATAAAAACTACATTAGTTATACAATCTCACACCACCTGTATAAAGAAATTATATCCCTTTTCCAACAAGCACATTTATCTGATGCAGTACAAGATCCTTTTAGTAGCCCTTCTGGCTCACATCACATTAACTTCGACTACAAATTGTTTTACGTAATGTGAAGCTAGTTCCTTTTTATTTCAATCTAATGTCTTGGATCAGCTACTTAGTCAATTAATTATTTATCTATATTTACGAAAGCCATTAGTAATTGGTAAAACAACAACTAGACTCTACACCCTTCATCCTAAAGTCTCATATCACATTGATGCTTACGATGCTTGTGTCAATAGTATCAATTCCTGCAATGCCACTAATGAATGGGTCACAAGCCTTCTCATAAATTGAATATGTTACAGAATGTATATAGATCTCTTTCTTGATATTGTACAAAGATAAAGATAGATAGTATATCTTTAGGATTTCCTCATTATTTCTTTCCATAGTTAGTTTTTAATATTATTGTATTTATACAGGTTTACCTATTGAATAAGATACAAGTTATTCTCCCCAATTCCTTGCACATGGTATCAGAGCATAATCGGAATTGTGATACTTGAAGTGGTGGTTCTTGAGCCTCACCACTGTTGGTGGCCGCAATTAGCCGATGCTATATTTCTGGTTCATGTGGCTTCACCACTGGTGGTCTTTCTTACTGATTTGATGTTGCCTTAAGATTCCCAATTGATTTATGGTGGTTTTCATGTCATTAGACCACGTATTGAAGATTTAACATCAAGATCCAGGTTCTGCAATCTTTCTTTTGGTGATACTTTAGTTTGAATTGCTTTCTGAGCTGCTGTTTGGTCTGTTTTGAGCCAGACTATTGTATGATCTTTGTTGCTGCTGGTTCAAATTTTCTCTATGTTGCTTTATTGGTTTTCTGTTCGGAGCCTTTGGCTATTCATATTTTAGTTTCTTGTTACTCTGTGAACTGGTAGGTATTTGAACCATCTGAACTTTGTTTTGGGTTATTTGGTTTTCTCTACTTGAGTTGAACCGTTTTGTGAAATTGATTATTCTCTTGTTAAAACCTATATATTGGGAGTTTTGGTGATTTCTTTGTTAATTTGGGTTGAGATTATGAGAACGAATGATAATAAGGGAGAAGAATGGAAGAGTTCAGATAAGCAAAATAGTAAGGTTGGTGTTGCTCATTGGCCATCATCGGATAAACAAGTTTTGGTTTCGTCAGAAGATTATGCTAGATTCACCCAGTATCAGAAATCTTCTTAAGTTACTACTTTTGTGAAGTTAGGGAAAGCATGCCTTATTACCTCTTCAAATAAATGGGTGATTGATTTAAGCGCCACAAGTCACATGACATGTAACTCTAATACTATTTCTAACTTCTTGCCACACAAAGCACCATCTCCAGTTATTGTAGAGAATGGATCAACTTGTACCAGTGTTGGATCTGGAACTATTAAACCAGCCTTATCTATTACCCTGTCATTTGTCTTAAGTCTCCCAAAATTGGCCTTTAATTTGATTTTTGTTAGTAAACTTACGAGAGACCTTAACTGTTATATCTCGTTCTTTCCCAATTACTGTATGTTTCGTGATATTAGAACAAATGAAGTTATTGGTAAACGACATGTATCTGATGATCTTTACATCCTTGATGAATGGGAACCTCGATCTGTTGCATGCTCAAGTGTTATTTCTCCATTTGAAGCACATTGTCGATTGGGACATCCTTCATAACCTTTGTTGAAGAAGCTTTGTCCCGAGTTTCAAAATATTTCTTCATTCGATTGTGAAACATGTCGATTTCCTAAACACCATCGCACCTCATTAAGTCCAAGTGTTAATAAGCGAGTAGCGTCAACTTTTGAGTTAGTTCATTATGATGTTTGGGGACCATGTCCTGTTGTTTCCAAAACTGGACATAAATATTTTGTTACTTTTGTGGATGAATTTTCTAGAATGACGTGGATATACTTTATGAATAATAGATCTGAAGTGCTTTCCCATTTTTGTGCATTTTCTGCTGAAGTTAAGACTCAATTTAATACTATCGTGCACATACTAAGGAGTGATAATGCTAAAGAATACAAGTCAGTATCATTTCAGTCGTATATGAGGCAACGTGGGATTCTCCACCAGTTATCTTGTGTTGATACACCTTCTCAGAATGGAGTTGCTAAAAGAAAAAACAGGCATCTACTTGAGATTGTTCGGGCATTATTGTTTCAAACAAAGGTTCCTAAACAGTTTTGGGCCGATACAATCTCTACAACTTGTTTCCTAATTAATCGCATGCCATCTACTGTGCTTGTTGGTAATGTACCCTATAACATTCTTTTTCCAAATAAGTCCTTATTTCCGGTGGAACCTAAGGTATTTGGAAGCACTTGTTATGTTAGAGATGTTTGACCATCAGTTACCAAGTTGGATCCCAAGCTTGGCCTTGAAGTGTGTTTTCTTGGGATATTCTCGCCTTCAGAAAGGATATCGTTGTCACTCTACTGAACTTGGAAAATATTTAGTATCAACTGATGTAGCCTTTTCGAAGGATACACCATTCTTCTATGCACCTCCCATTTCTACGAGTCAGGGAGAGGAAGATGAGTGTTTAGTGTACCAAGTTACCAGGGTCATACTAGAACGATCAAATGATGTTTCTCATACATCGCCTGATTCTTCAATTTAGCACCAATCTACTATTGTGCCTTCAACGCCAGTTCCATCAGCTCCAGCAAGACCGCACGTTGTTCAAGTTTACTATAGGAAGCGGGAGACTAATGATACCTATGATGCACCAACTCCTTCGTCATCAGATCCTCCTACAAGTGTTCTTACAAAAAATATTGACCTTCCTATTGCTCTTCGCAAAGGTATACGCACTTGCAAATCCATATATTCCATTGGTAATTTTGTTTACTATGGTCAGTTATCTCTCGCATCTAGATCTTTGATTGTATCTCTGGACTCTATTTATGTACCCAAAACAGTTAAGATAGCTTTGAATCATCCCTAAAGCAATGCTTAAGGAAATACATGCCTTAGAGCAAAATCACACATGGGATCTGGTAGACTTACCTAATGGAAAGAAAGCAGTGGGAAGCAAGTGGGTATTCACAGTCAAACTTAATTCAGATGGCTCTATGACAAGACTTAAGGCCAGATTTGTGGCCAAATGGTTTGCTCAGACTTATGGGGTGGATTATTCAGACACCTTCTCTCCGGTTGCCAAACTCACTTCTGTCTACTTATTCATTTCTCTAGCTGCTTCTGAGAATTGGTCGTTACATCAGTTGGATATGAAGAATGCGTTCCTTCATGGTGATCTCTATGAAGAGGTTTATATGGAGCAACCACATGGTTTTGTTGGTCAGGGGGAGTATGAAAAGGTTTGTCACTTGAAGAAGTTCTTGTAGGGCTTGAAATAAAATCCTCGAGCTTAGTTTGGAAAATTTAGCGAGGTAGTTCATGAGTTTGGATTGAAAAAGAAAAAATGTGATCATTCAGTCTTTTACAGGAAATCTGTTGCTGGAACTATTCTCCTTGTTGTATATGTCGATGACATTGTCATTATTGGAAGTGATTTTGCAGGTATCTCTTCTCTTAAGTCTTCCAAACATACTAAGTTTCATACAAAAGACTTGGGACAACTTAAATACTTCTTGGGAATAGAAGTATCTAGAAGCAAGAAAAGTATTTTTCTATGTCAGAGAAAGTATATTCTTGACCTACTGGCAGAAACTGGAAAGTTGGCTGCCAAGCCTTGCAATACTCTAATGGTTCCTAATGTGCATCTTATGAAAAATGATGACTATCCATTTGAAGATCCAGAACGGTACAGAAAGTTGTTTGGGAAATTAAATTATTTCATTGTGACTCGTCCATCCTTGAAATTTTTGTCCCAGTTAGATGTCTTGGAATATCTTAAGTTGTTGATAGATGTCTCATAGAATTTTTGAGATCTTCTCAAAAATCCTATCCCAGTTACAATTCTCAATGTGACTTTAGTCTTTACTTGTCAGAGATCTTCTTCTTGAGAATTTTTGAGTCCCTCTCAAAAAATTTGTCCCGATTAGATGTCTCAGCATATCTTGAACTTTTGATATTTGACTTTTAGAATTTTTGACACCCCCTCAAAAATTCTGTCCCAATTACAGTTCACAGTGTATCTTAAGTTTCGACTTGTTGTAGAGATCCTCTTCTTAAGAATTTTTGAGTCCCTATCAAAATTTTTGTCCCAATTTCTATTATAAAGATAAATAGAAATCTTACGGGAGATATGACCGAGCCGTTGTGGCGCCTACATATCCCGTTGAGGTAGGAATCAGGTCAAACGTAGTTCCTCTCTTGAGGATTAACAAAAAATAAGAAATTTATAAGGAACCGACCGAGGCAGACATAGGCTGCCTACATATCTCATTCTTGAGAATTCAGGTCGAACGTAGTTCAATTACAAATAATAATTTTCTAACTACAGAACATAAGACGATTACAGATAAAAGATGTGATTACAAGGAAAGAAATAAAAGAAACTTTGAATCTTCAAATATCACAACTCTTGTTAGCATCTGCGTTGATTGGAAACTTGAGATGAATGTCTATGTTCAACCACAACATGTGATCTAATAAATGCATCGATGTATTTTCCAAGTGAACTATTGAGTTCTTATTTCGGATCTTCTCTCAGATGGACCCTAATTCTGACTTCTTTGACACAGTCATCATTTTCCAGATTTACAGTTTCCGTCTCATCCAGATTTGACTTATTCGGATTCTCGAACTATTTCAAATCTTTGACAAGGTGTTCGAATATCATGATCTCCTCGTCATGCTTTTCAAACTCATATTCATCTCCCTCATTTTGTTCATTCAGCTTGTGACATGACATGATATTAATAGGTTAAAAAAATTATTTTTATAGAAAATAAAAAACAAACACTGTTAGATAGAAAAATTAAAGCAAGCAAAATAAATTTTCTTAATAGAAGAGGCTTTCATTGAAAATAAAGAAATACGAACTTTGGCTATGACCATGAGCCATTTTACCTTTTCAAAACATTACGAGGGAAATTAAAACATAATTAGATAAAATGTCATAAAAGGTGGGTCTTGAGCCTCATTCGGACTACCACCGATTTTAGGAATGGCATAAAGTTCATCTTTGTCTATCAAGATGAGCGAGGCATCAAGAGCGGAGTGAAAGTCCAATTAAGAACTTGCTCCATTGGCTCGACGTCTCATATGCTTGATGTCTCGATCAATTCCTCTAGCACAATGTAACCTTTTTCAAGAAGATCCTTAGTTCCTTCTCTGAGACTGTCATCATTACCATATTCTTCTACCAGAAAAGACTGATACAAATAAGGCAAAGGCTTTGGTGATGCATGATTAACCTCATTCTTGTTCTAACCCTCTCTTAACACAGAAGCAAAAGATTGATGGGGTGTCATGCTCGTAAAATTGAGTTTCTCACTTATGCTCGGAGAAGCTACAATTTTTTTGACCTCGACCATGTTAATGGTAAACTCTCCACGATTTGACAGTGAATCAGTATTGGCGTTGGGTATGATAGTTTGAAGAGTTATAACATTTTGATCAATCAAGTCTTAAATTTTATGCTTCAAGTTGATGCAATTCAGTGGTATGTCTGTCACCTCCTGAATGGTAAGCGCAGTGAAGATCGGCCCTGTAATGTCTAGAATTGACATTGACATTTTTTTGATCAATTGTTTGTATTAGACCGGCTGCTTTCAATCTCTCAAAAAGATGAGTCCGACTTTCAACCAAAGGAGTAAAGACTCGAGGTGGTTTCTTCTCAAGTTTTGGACGAGGAAGATTGTAATTATTTCGTGGAGTTGGAGATGCTTGATGATAAAGTGGTGGATTTTGGAGAGTAGGCACTAGTGTTTAAAATTTTGGGTATCGGGGAGTTTGATAGATATGAGAAGTATTTGGGTAATTTGGCAAAGTGACTTGGTAATTTGGTTGAACATTTTTGTAATATAACAGTGGAGCTTAGTAATTTGGATAATTTTGTGGGAGAGCTTGGTAATTTGGATAATTTTGTGGGAGAGCTTGGTAATTTGGTGATGGAGCTTGGTAATTAGAATAATTTGGTGATGGAGCTTGGTAATTTGAATAATTTGGTGGTGGATCTTGGTAATTTGATTGGACAAAAAAGATAGGGTAAGGATTTTGTGGAGCTAAGGGGTAGGTTTTGGATGGTAAATGATTTCAAACATTGAGACCGGCATGCCTCTTTAATTTTTTGTTCGGTTCGAATGAGATAGAGGAAACAACTTCCCTTTTCCTCCTCAATGGTCCCGATGATTCATCTTGAGGAGTCATTCGGATGATTTTTTCGGTTTTCAAATCGTCTTCAATAGCTTCGCCAATTTTGACTATCTCATTGAATTCCCTTCCTAAAATGAGCAACATCCTATTGTAGTACTCCGGCTCTTGAATGCGCACGAAGACTTCAATAATCTCTTTGTCGGTCATGGGAAGCCTAACCCTTGCAGCCTCTCTTCTCCAACGGTAGGCATATTCTCGATAGTTTTCACAAGACTTCTGTTTGATTCTCTCCAAAGAGTATCGATTAAGAATGAAGTCTACGTTGTAACCAAACCTTTCAATGAAGTCATTAGTGAAAGTGTTCCAACTTGGCCACTGCTTGATTTCTTGAGAAATATACCATTCAAAAGCTTCTCCTTTCAGGCTTCGACTAAAGAGACGCATCAACAAAGCCTCATCTTTTCCAACTCCCACAAATTTGTTGCAATAAGCCCTCAAATGAGTGAAAGGATTTTCAACTCCACTAAAAATGTCAAATTTCGACACTTTAAAGCCTTTCGAGAGCTCCAGATATGGATGAATGCACAAATCTTCATAATTCAACCCACAATGTCTGGGGTGTATTGAAAGTCCTTCATTGCATTCAAAACTTCCTCGCTGATGTTTTGATCATCCTTTCCTTTTATGACCTTCCACTCCTTGTCCTTCTTCTCATAATGATCTAGTTCAGATTGTGTGGTAAATGGAGGGTATGATTTTGACGATGTTGGAATATGACAAGCGGTTTTTAGAGGTATGGGTTGAGTGGTAGGTGGGTTTTGGACAATTTAAGCGGAAATTTAAAAAATTTAGAGGAGAATTCTGGAGATTAGTAGTATTTGGATTTTTAGGTATAGGTAACATTTGGTGTTAGGAGCTAGCATGGTGTAGGTTAGGGGCGGTTAGGTCGATGATAGAGGTTTTGGAATCGTAGCGGCGGATGAATTGTTCCGAAAATGTTCGAGTGTTGGATTCGAAGTAGGAAAATGGAGTGAAGGTCTTCCGTTGTCTGGAGTAGGAGTGTTGGTAACAATTGCCAGATTCGTCAAATCTCGGGTCTTGTCCATTTCAGCCCTCATTTCAGCAATATGTTGGAACAATTGCACAATCAACTTGTTATGTTCAGCAATGATAGGGTCATTCACAGTGATTTTGATCAAATCAGTGTTCTCAACATTTTCAACCACTTTTTCTTTCCTTTTTGACAAATTTTGATCAGAGAAGGAATCTTTGGGATCTTTAGACCTCATGCAGTATGGATGTTCTGCCATTCTCTCAACACAGATCAATTTTGAGTACCTGAAAAAGAAAAATAACTCAAAAGACAAATGTGTTAGTTCGTGTAGATGATAAATAATACAAAATATCACACACGTGACTGCAAACACATAAAAATTGTTTTACTTGAAGATAAACTAGCCCACAGAAATAGGAAAATGACTAAATAGACAATAATTTGTCTATTTGATTTGAGCTTAGTGAATCAGAGAAGTCAATTTTTGTGGAGCCGAGGTCCTTTTATACTTCAGATGTTCGAATGAGATGGAATTCTAATCTTTTTGCAAGAATTGAAATAGAATTTCTCAAAATGAGGACCGAGTCTTGAAAGACTGCCTACGTATCTCACGGAGGAGAATTGAGGTCCTACGTAATTCGATCAACTTGAATCTCTTTTTGAGTTAAGATAAAGGGTTAACCTTTTTCTAAGATGAGAAAGTAAAGATTTGAAAGATGAAGTTCGAATTTTTTAGGGAAAATAAAGACTCTAAGGGTATTTGGATGCACTTTTGATAACGACTTGATATTTATGCTTAGAGGTTCTAAAAACAATTTGAAGAAGAGTGAGCTAGAATATCTCCAAATAAACAACATATTCCACACAAGCAGTTATAACACGTAAACAAATATTGCGTGTTCTAAACAAATATGTGACCCTTTTATGTCAAGGGTAGTCCTAACGATTTGAAGGATGTATAACGTCATTTGAAACATTCCATTACCCCAAACCCCAAATTTATACAAGTTTTACGAATAAACTGAATGGGGATACATAATAAGGAAAATGAGATACAAAATAATCAATCCCGCGCAGGGGTACAACCCTAAACTATGCTTCCATGGAAAGATCCTTCGTTCTTGCTCCAAATGTCCACACTTTTGTTTGCAATGATAACTTGATCCTTTGACTCGAACAAACCACTAAACTCTCAACCCCAAGAGACAATGTTTTGTCAAATGACGTATACATCCTTCAAATTTAAACATATAAGCATGATTGTCTTTTTATTGACCAATGGGTCAAATCGACACAAGGTGGGCTTCTAATGGGCCCAACACACCTTAGTGTTGGGTGAACTTAGTTCAATATACGCTAAATTAGGGATTTGGTTTCGCCCTATGCTAGTTGACTAAGAGTGGCTTTTGAAAGATTGGAAACCCAAGTGGACAACTTAAATTGGAACTCACGATAACCATTGGACACATAACATATCAATAAATTGCCGATCCTTTCGGAAAAGGATTGAGTATAAAAAGTCTGGCTGCGATTATGCAGAAACCATCTTTAATATACTATACATACAACAGGAAATGCCATGAATGCAATGACAATTATATCAATTTAAACACATTAAGCGCAGATAAACAATTCAGCAATTAATAACAATTAGTCAAATAAGTCAAATCTTATGGTTAGAACTTAATTAAGTCCCTAGCAGAGTCGCCATTTCTGTTATGCCGTAATTTACTAACCTTTAGAAAAATCACTTTTTGAAATGTTCTAAGTATAACAATTTGAGAAAAATACTTAGAAAAGAGTCGCCATTTAATTTTTTAAAGAAATTAAAAAAACTTATAATTTTCAATGATTTAAACAAAAAAATCAGTTGGAAATACCAAAGAGGGTTCGGGGTTCAATTTACACTTCGAGAAGGGTTTAAGCATTCGAAGTGTCCGCTAACACGCGGTTGACCTGCGACTTGACTAAGATATATTTTGACTATTTTTTAGAAAAAAAAAATGATTTAACATAAGAATAATAATAATTTACAATACTTGATTAACTTTGAGAAAATAATTAAATAAATGACACATTTTATTTCATTTATTTTTTAGAGAAAGGAACCTAAAATGAAACATTTGAATTAGAGACAAGTAATTAGAATTTTAACAAAACGAGATTAGTTAAAATTTATTTGACTCGTAATAATTTGAACTAATTTAGTCGATAAACCAAGAAATCATTCTAAACTAATTAAAGACAAATGATAGTTTTAACTAAAAAAACATATTTAAATATGTAAAAAATACAAGAGTTGATAAAATTGAAATTTTATTAAAATCTAACATAAATAATATAGTTCATCTTTTGGAGATTTAATTAAGTTAACTAACAATTTTAAAGTTAGAGTTAATGATAAAAAAACAAACAATAAATAAAGACAATTAAATAATTAAAGAGTAAGGGAGAAATTGAATTTGGGTCTCTTTTTGGGCCAATTTCCCTGGAATTTTTGGGGTTTAATCCTAAATCCGTTTTTGTATACATCTAATTTATATCAGTGTATATCAGTGTGTATATCGGCGCTTTTCATGTATATCTTGCTTCCAAACACCTGTGTTTCGCCTCCGCCCTGTGTTTTTTCGTTTTGGGCCTGTATATCAGTGTATACTTGTGTATACAACATGTATACGACCCATTTTTCGGCTCTAAATATCTGTGTTTTCTGTTTTCCAGCCTTGTGCTTCAGTTTTCTTTGCCCAACTGACTCGGACTATGAAGAAAAAAAAATTAAAAAAAATTGAGCCTTTATGGCTCAGCTCGAGGATGCTAGGAAGAGAAGTCCACCATGGACTCGGAAGGGATTCACATGCAACAAAAAATGGTGAGAAGAGTTAGCATCCAATAATAATAGAGCAACAATTATACCTAAGACAAATCATAGCAACTCTTATGGCAAATGGCTCGATTGAATTAAACAGTGTAGATCTAGGTAAGGAGCACAAATTCCAAAGACTCAAGCCATGCTAATGATAAAACAAATGGTTACTTAAACTACTGTTAGCACTTAATGTCCACAACAATACATATACTATCCAACCCATTTGATAAACAAATGCATGCTAACAAATGACACCAACAGTTAAGGCTAAGAAAGTTAGGGCAACTTTAGTTGATACTAAATGCGTAAACACTATAAGATGTCCACAACAAAATATATACTAAATGCATATCCAAATCCCTTAATATGCTAACACTACCACTAAATGAGTAAATATATATATATACACAGATAGAACCCAGGGGGGACATTAGGAGCCAAAATAACTATGTCAACAGTCCATGCTAAACTAAAAAGGAAAAAAAGAAATATCATAGGCATCAAGAAAAGATTAGCAAGCAGTGACTAAATTTTGAAATAGGGATGGACATTTAACATGGAAGGAAATCATTTTTTTATATGGAGCATTCAGCCTAAAGAAAAGCATCAAGCCTAAATGGGTAGGTTGGGAAATGCTAATGTCACGTACGATAGAGAAGTGACACAAAATGAGAAACAACCGTCCGAAAATCGAACATTTAAACCATGACAAGAAACAGAATTTAAACCAAATGAGAGAACAAGCAGATCGTTTACAAACGGGAGGCTAGCTATTTTGAAATTTAAAGATGTAAATCATGGGCTAACACCAAGAGACATAGACATCAATCCGATCAAGTTAAGGACCAAAAGAAAACACAAGCATACATTAAAGAAAACTGGTCAATAGCCAACACAATCAAAGTCGAAATCAAATAACGCCAAATTGTTCCAAATAGAATGAGATGGAGATTCATCCAACTTTAGCAAATCAAAAACTAACTACTAACAAACGCTATCAAGCAAAACTCAACTGACTTGCAGTCAAAACAAGTCAAGAAAATCTGAAAATTTCAACATTTGAATGTCTCATACAGTGAAGTCAAATTACCAGCACATCATGAAACCAAAGATACGAACATATATGAATATTACCTTTTGGAGTGCAGCGTTCTGAGACGAACGAGCAGAAGAGAGCTATTTCACCACCACGTGAAAAGAACTTAGACCAAAGTTTCTGATAACAGAGAACAAAGAGCTTAAGACGAGAGCTCGAGTTTCAAAAATTTTAACTTAGTGACTATAGAAATCAATTTTTTTCTTATGAACCTATATCACTATGTTTTTCCTCTATTTTCATGTTCATCCCCCCTTAAACACATAGAGAAAATGATCTTAAATAGATGAAGAATAGGGCTATTTTTTAGGGGGGAAACGGGTGGATTGGATGAATTTCAAATTTTGAAATTCGAAAACTTGAAAGACGGAAACAATTTGAATAGTACCAATTCTCAACGGATTGAGAATTGTATCCGTTGATCTTGATGCCAGGATGAGTGAAGCGCCGAGATTACTCCATCTAGGACTCCTTTTTGAACAAATCATATTGTTGAAGTAGAACAGGAAGACAAAGCGTATGGGCGAGCACTATTGGCGCTGCTTGGAGATGCAATTGATGAGACGGGTCTGCATTTTACGTTGATTTCTCACCGGGTTTGGTGGGATTTCTGGGTTTCGGCGTGGAAGAAGAAACAAAGTGGGGTAGGTCGCGTGGGTCGTCTGTTGCACGCGAGGAAGAAGAACGAGGTCGAGCGGCGTATTGTATGCGTCTGTGTATGTTGGAAGTCTTCTGATGGTTATTTTGGTATTGTGATTTGGGTTGTAATGTTGTAAAGTATTGGATGTTGTTTGGCAGAAAATAATTGGGCTATGAATATTAGTATAGTGGGCTGATCAAGGTCAAGAATTGGGAATGGAATTTGTGAGTGAAAGAGCCCAAAATCTGGTCCAAAAGTGAGTTAAGGTTGGAATTAAATGTGGTTAGAACTGAATTTAAGCTTTAGCTATATGGATTGCAATTGTAGCCAATCGAGGTTACAAACTTAACCAAATTGAATTTAGTTTACGAATTCGGCTAAATATAAATAGGATGAATTTAAACAAGATTAATTAACAAGCTTTTTAAACTTAACGAAACAAAATAATTAACCCAATTATAAACTAAATGGTCAAAATTATAAATTGTTGATTAACTAAACTAATTAACCAAATATTTAAGTAACTAAAATCTTTTTGAGATGATTTTCGAATATTCATAAAATATACTAATTATATATATATATATATAATTATTTAAAACATATATATTATTTAAAAATTATAAAAGTGACAAAACTATTTAAAATAACTTGTAAATTATTTTATTTTTTTGAAGTTTTTATAAAACTAGTTATTTTAAATAGTTTGAAATTGAAGAAGTTCAATAATTAATTTATATTGTGGAGGGTCAAAATTGGGTGCCAACAGATATTGCCTTTGCAGTAAGTTTGGTTAGTCAGTTCATGTCCACACCCACAGTCAGGCATTGGGCAGCTTTAGAACAAATCTTATGTTATTTAAAAGGATCCCCTGGACTTGGTATATTGTATAGCAATCATGGACACTCTCACATTGAGTGTTTTGCAGATACAGATTGGGCTGGATCCAAGATTGATCGAAGATCTACTACTGGTTATTGTGTTTTTGTTGGTGGAAACTTGGTGTCATGGAAAAGTAAGAAACAAAATGTTGTATCTCATTCCAGTTGAAATGACCCAAAAAAGTTCTTAAAAATGTGCTTCGGAAGTTACCGGAAACTTGTTTAGCTATATATAAAAAAAATCCGTTTCGTTTTTCGAAAATCCGATTTCATATTCTTGTTTAGGGGGTCAAATTGAGTGGGAAATGGGTCTAACCCAAATTTTAGAGCAACCGTATCAAAATCCGAAATTTCCAAGTGAAGCCTTTTTCGAGGGTCTACTTTGGAG
>JAJOOR010047134.1:0-14504 GCA_036250505.1 Solanum acaule
GGACAAGTTGTGTATTATGTTTGAGCTTGACTCATCTATGGTATTTATGTATCATTTCTTCTTTTTTTCTCTTGCTCCCTTAGTCCCGATTTCCCCCTTTGATTATGCTTATTGCTTATGGTCATTTTAATTGCTTCCGCGACCAACGATGTGTAATGATACGCTATGAGGCTTGTTTGGGGTTCCTTCGGGTTCCCCATTCGCCGGTCATATCTAGGCCCTAGGCTTGGGTCGTGACAGAAGAATTGGCTTTGAAATTGAATTCTTCAAATGGTTTGAAATGACTGGTAGAATTGAAAATTGTGTTGAGTCATTACAAGTTATTATTAACAAATGGTACACTGCTTCTAACAAAGTAGTTAAATCTGTTACTCCTCCTCTAGAAGGAATTAATATCCCTATCGTAGGTACTGTAATCAAAGCTTCTCCTTTCAAAGAGAAAAGTGATAAGACGGGTGCAATACTTACAACTGCAGATATTGATCGAGTAGTTGAACAAAACAATTACTCAAACCAAATCCTTCATATTATCTCTAGACAGATAGAAGATACTAAGCCTAATCTTAGCGGACGACCAACCCCGACTTCTACTTCTTCTGACCATAACATTGAAACCTACCCGGGATTCAAAATCCCTGAGTTTTCCAAAGAAAAATTCCCAAAGCTTTCTGATGCTTTTGAAGTAACCGGAAACATCATTGAGAAAATCAATGCACAACTCAACAATTTCAACATCGCTGCAAAAGAGGATAAAACATCAAAAAAGGTTTTCACTCTCCATAAAGAAACCAATCTTCTCCAAAAACTTGCCAGTAGTCGTTTTCACAACATGAAAAACTACCATGATAAACCATCTTTTCCAGACCTACAGTATTAGGAAAATGCCTTCTTATCCACTTCCTCTCACGAAGGAAAAAGCATCAGTAAATGGAATATTGATGGCTTAGTTGAGCATGAAGTTTACAATAAACTCCATGAAATGGGTGTTGCTATTACTGCATATAAAATGCGTGGGTCAGCAGATAGAGATGCTGCTAATATGGTCATTGCAGGTTTCACAGGAATGATGAAACATTGGTGGGATAATTATTGTACTGATTAGATCAAGCAACTCATTGTTAATGCCACCGCAACAGAGACAGTTGTAAAAATGGAAGGTAATACACCATCCACTTCTACTGTCACAAGAGAAGATGATTGTGCTACCTTACTTTACCATATTGCCAAGCACTTTATTGGAGAACCAAAACTGTTCCAAGACAGGAGTCTTCAAATCCTAAACATTCTAAGTTATCCAAACTTAGACAAATTTATCCATTACAAACACGCCTTTCTCACTAAGGTTATGATTCGACCAAATTGCAATTTGGATTTCTGGAAAGAACGCTTCATCAGTGGTTTACCCCCCTCTCTTTGCAGACAATGTAAGGACAAAAATCCAAGACCGTAATAATGGCAATATCCCTTATGGTAACCTTACTTATGGTGATTTGGTAAGAACTATTAATATTGTAGCCCTTGAGCTTTGCACAGATATTAAGCTCAAACACCAGCTCAAGAAAGAACAATCTTCATCTAGAAAGGAACTTGGAAGTTTCTGCAGGGATTTTGGTTTTATCACTCCACCTGATAAAATCCAAAAAGACAAAAAGGAAAAATCCCATAGTAAGAAGTCTCGAAGAAGAGATGATTCTACCAAGCCTAGGAAAAATAAATCTAGGTCCAAGAGACCTAATGATGCTAAAATAGATGTATGTTGGACTTGTGGCAAGACTGGTCATAAAGCTAATGAATGTCGTTCCAAAACCAAGAAAAAGAAGATTAATCTTCTTAATATCGACGAAGAAACAAAAGGTAAGCTTCTTGCTATTCTTGATGAACCTTTTTCTGAATCTTCAGGTGCATCTGATGAATATAGTGATGACGAAGACATTGATCTTGACTATGATTCAGACGCCAGCCAATCAGGAAAAGATTGCACTTGCACCTAAGCTTTCTGTACTTGTGATAGTACACCTCAAATTCGAGTACTTTCTGATCATTCGAAAGAAGCTCTCTTTGATGTCATCCAACACATTAATGATAATGAGGCTAGGAATCGTTTTCTCCTAGAACTCAAAAATCTTCTTCTCAATACGGACAAACCCAAAACCCGTCCAATAATTGAACCTTTCAGTATGAAACAGATCATGAATCGATCTGATAAACCTTCTGAACCATCCATTTCAGATCTTTGTCATGAAGTATCTAGTCTTAAAAAAGAGATTAAAAATATTAAATCTCAACTTTGTGTTATCGAAACTGACGTTCTCACTAGTCAAGTTCCTAAAAGAGCTGCCTTTCATGACCTTGTGTTGAACTCAATTAGTCATCATTTGAAGCTTGTTTATCATGGTTCAATGTAGCATGTTTTTGAGAGTAGTCTTGTAATGCCAATGACATGTAGCTCTCATTGAATACTATTGTAGACACCTTTATTGAGCTAACTGTGTTCTTGATTTACATCCGTACATGCAAATGTTTTAGTTGGGAGTGTTGATGAGTGGTATATTTGCACTCGCTTGAGGACTATTTAGCTCAACAAGTAGTGTCCTCAATGCCTAACTATGTCCTACTCTAATGATATATTGATAATCTATAGCTACGATGGCTATAGGCGAAGACAAGGATAAATGTGAGAAAGAATGGCAAAAAAATATGAGAAGATGTGTAAACTCCTAATTATGTGATCGCCCAATGAAAAAGTTGGATCACCTAATAGGTACAATATAACCCAAATTTACAGTACATTGAGCCAATTACTTGAGGCTTGATGGCGAACTCACAGAGAAATGGCGATGTGATGAATAGAAAAGGCTAATAAGGAAATTTAAACATCACCATTATCGATAGTACCAGGTGACAAAATGAAAGTTTAAAAGTAAAAAAAAAAGGTAATCGATGACTCACCAAATGAGAAAAGAAGACTCAAATGGGATCACCGACCAAGGTTCAAACACCTGAAGCATGAAAAAATAAAAAGGCGAGCTACGAAATGATTAGCGATTTATAGAATGAGCTCGACGGGCCAAGCAAACATCATCGAGAGAGTAAGAAATTGATTTATTGGCTAAATCTTAAGAAACTATAAGTATCTCAAAGTAGAGAGAAAAAGATGTTCAAAAATAGTGGGATACTTCTAAATATTTTGGAGAGAGAAACACTTCTTATTGAGTAAAGAACACTTTTAGTTTTTGGTTTTTTAAAGTTTTTATCATGAATTTGATAAATTGAAATTGAATTAGAAGTGGGTTTGCTTATAATTGCTCAAACTCATGTTACCCATAGATGATTTCATGCAAGGTATAAATTCTCTACACTTTGAGATATGTGGCTGAAACCCTAATCCTTGGGGTGTGATTATGGGGTTTGTTGTTGATTTAATTTTGTGGGTATATTAAATTGCATTTTTTAATAGCTGTTAATCATGGATTTGAATTGTTACCATGTTTGTAACTCATGAGTTAATGTTGCCATCTTGATTTTAGCTTTGATCTTGCATTGGTGCTCGAAAGAGACCAATATGAGTAGGTAATTAGTTTGATATTTGCAATTTGGATATGCTTAATTGTAAGTCCAAGGTAGTGGGTTGAATTAAAAACCACATGAATGAGACTTAAAGAAGATTAACACTATTAAAGATGACCCGACGTATGACTATTTAGTTTTAATTAGAGAGTCGATCCTACCCCTAGTGATATCAATGTTCATTCCCCCACATCCATAGAGTTAACAAAATTCTTGAACCTTTGCTTTCTTAGAGATTGTTGCAATTGTGAGCACTAAATTTGTGTTTCTAAATTTGGTGGAATCATACACCTATTTTCCTTGTTTACTACGTTGAGACTATTTGTGATAAAATTCCATAATTAAATTCTTAACCTCACACCATTCCTTGTGGGATTCGATCCCGACTTTTATTTGGATATCTTTATTAACAACGACCGCCTACTCATATGATTAGTTTTAGCATTAACACGTTCATTGTGAGGATCTTCCCATTCTCTAATATGTTACGGCTGAAGGACGAAAAGTTATTGGGTAGCTACTTACTAAGGCTTTGTATGAGTCATGGTTTTATTTTAACAAGAAGACGAAGCTATTTCTCAACCATAAGTTGTTTGATGATCATTTGATGGAGTCTTTATAATATGTCTTTGAACTTTGCAAAAAAACCAATTGTTTATATAGTTTCTAGAGGATTATCCTTACAGAAAACATAGACTGATGCGACAACTATACTTCATAGGGTTTCAAAAAAAGTAGCGCTTGCCACATTAGAGACTTTAAAGTCTTTGGTTATACTTATGCAGTGAGGCTGTCCATAAAAACATTAAAAAGAGAAAAAGAGTGTGATCAAGATAAGGAGCATCTAAAGGTTCGATGGATATTCTTACAATTTGTAAGTACTCATCACGATCGGTATGAATACTTCTATGGAAAAACACATTAGGCCATAATACTTTTGGGTAGTGATTAAATTTTTCTATGGGTAAGCCACTCTTTGACTGAAATGTGTGCTAGTAGAGGTATAAGACCATTTGAGAATTAGTGGCGTGATATGTCTAGCCTTGTGTTATATTTTCCAATATTCAAGACATTATGGAATCTATAGGACTTTACGAAATTTCAATTTTTAACATGTAAGCTTGGTTATATTTTTAAATAAGAATGACCGGAGCTATACTTCTAAAGGAGAATAAGATGCTCGAAGTTTTCTTTAGAGTTTCACTTTTGAGTTTTTTTGGGCAATTGGTTAGGATTCCCATACGTTTCTGACAGCTTGCCGTAAGTGGCTATATACTTTAAGACTGGTGGAGTCGAGAGGAGATGACTTCACAATTTATCAACTTGATGGGCTAGCCAGTCAAAATGACTGAGTTTCAAAAGGCTTTCTTTTCCAAGTTTATCGCATGGATTATTAGAGATGGAATCCATAATTAGCTCTTGAGGTTGGAGCAAGGCCTTATGACTATGTAAGATTATGAGATAAGGTTTCATGAGCTCTATCGTGAGTCTTTCGTGATATTGCTTACTTAGCAGGAGAGGGTTTGTTGTTGTAATACACCATATCCATAGATGTAGTTGGAAGATAAATAAAATCTTGTTGGTGTTAGTTTGGACGAGACCATCTATGAACCATAGAAGGACCTACGGTCCATAAAAGTTGATCGTAGGAGTTGAGTTTAAAAAAATGAAAATGTCAAGTCCCTGAAGAGTTACTATGGACCAATAGGATGGTCATCAGAAAATTATACGACTAATAGGAACTGTTCATAGGAAGGTTCTACACATGGCGAAGTTTTTATAGATACATTATGTATGGATGGGTCTACGGAATGTACAAAGTCGTACAATATGTAGCGCACAACTCCTAGGAAGAAAGTGGGAATGTAACACTCCGAAAACTATTAGGCTAAACTAGAATTTAGCATGAGGGTTAGAGTCGTAAACGTGCCTCCCTGTATCTTAAAATAAATGTTTTCATGTTAAAACGTCAAGGTTCAAACCCAAGGACCAACCATGGGTCCTTTAGGAGGACCCTAAGGAGGTATCCTTGGGAGTGATCCACGAGGGTAACTCACGCCCCGTAGGTCATCGCACACCTCGTGTGTAGGCATCTGTGGAAAAAGGCCTCAGAAACTAAGCCTCTGCACCCCAGACCACGTTCACCAGCACGGACCATGGGTCCAACCACGGTCCGTCTGTATTGGGTCATGGGTGGGCGTGGAAACTGCCTTTTAGAAGTTACACTTAGGGGCACTTTTGGGTTTTCCATTTTTAGTTAATAGTAAGTGACATCATTTTACACTAAATTAGACTAACTATATATAGTTTTAAGACCCCAAAATTAGGTCATCTTTGTCATAATTTCAAATCTCAAAAGAAAGACCCAAACCCTCTCCAAAAAAAAAATCTCCCTAGAACTCCAAGGAAGAAGAAGAAGGAATGTGAAACAAGGGTTGAAGAAGCATGCTTTTCTACTATATTTCTCTGGAATTCATATCTAAGGTATGGTAGTCCTTCATCCATGGATAGAATTCACCGATGGAGTCCCTTCCAAACTCAATTTCTAACGTAGTAATTCCCCAAAAGATAGGGTTTTTACTCAAAGTCATGGATTCCTTTAAAAACATTTCGATTAATTTAATTACTTTATATTATAATTGAATTGATCACTTATTATGGTTTTTATGTTAAATCCCCCAAGAATACATGAAATCCCCATATTCCCAAAGTATGACCTTGTGACGTGGGTGAATTATAGAAACAAGAGTATTATGAGATTATGCTTATGGTATTTCAACTATGTCAATATGTTATTATCCATGTATAATGTAGTAATTCTAGATGTGTTTATTTAATATGATTTAAGGTCCTTCAAGGGCAAAGTATGAAAATTATGTATGATTATGATATGTATGTATATGCTTTAAGAACACTATGAGAGTGAAGTGTCCATGATTAGGATGACATATTTTGTTGATTGAAAGACTATTCTCATGAACACACAATGAACATAATGTGAAAGGTTTTCTCACAATATGATGATTCTACGGTAGAAAGGCTGTTATCACCTATTTAATCTATGAGATAACTTATGAATTATGTTGGATTGAGTGTCAAGGTATTCTTCCGTGAATATGAACTTACGTCAAGACTTCATATGTACTCCATGGGACTTACTCATAGCACCGAGTGGATATTGTATATTAGATTGAAGATCCCCCGCTAGAAAGGCGAGTTTCTAGAAAGTATATCTTGAGATGGAAGCTCCCCCAGTAGAAATGACAGGTTTCTAGTAGCAATCTCCTTATACCATAATCTATGTGCCCCCATATGATATTTAGCTAGTGGATCCACCAAAAATCTAAGAGTATGGTTCTACCTTACGCAAGTATGACAACCCCTTTTGGTGTGGGAAACACCGGATTCCATGGTAAGCTCACATGGTCTATGTCGATTAAGGCTTATTCCCAATATGATAAGAATATGAATTATGATCTATGGCTACTCAAGAAGCTTTACTTAGCATGGGTTGGATCATGAGATCTTATTCGTTCATTGCACAAGTATGCTTTGAGGGTACTTATGGTACGTTTCTTTTATTATGATGATCTATGTAGTTAATATGTTTATGACTTATGTTTTTATATATGACAATCATACTTAGTGAATTGTTGTACTAACCCATATTTTGCCTAAGTATAGGGTCCAATTCTTAAGGTGGTCCCCATTGTTGCTAGGGGTTCAAATTGATCATTTCACCTTGCTTGTTGGTGATTCCTCATGATTCGAGGACATATGCAATCTTTGTAGTTTCTATTATCATATTTCCATTTTGGCACATTTTGTATGGGCTACGCCTAATTTGATTCAAGAATTGTAATAGATGGCTAATTGCTTTCCTTTATGAAAATTTTGGACTTGAGATGTGTTTTTACTCTTTATTTTTCTATGCTTATGTTATGATATGCTAAGTGGCTTACATGGAGCCTTTCAGGGTTCTATGTGTCTTGTTACGTCTCGGGGTACCCTTGGTTCGTGACAAACTTTGATAATCAGAGCACAAGGTTTAGACTGAATCTAAGATGTTGTTGCATAAGCCGTGTCTAGTAAAGTCTTGTTCATAAGTGTGAAGCGTGCCACATTTATGAATAAAAGGCTATAAGATATTTATGAAATTTCACTTCTTTCTTTACTCTTAAGTTGTGCCTTAGAGATTAACTCTATAAAGTCCCTCTGCTAATCCTTCTCTCGTGTCTTAAAGAAATGATTACAAGCAGGTCTAAATCAAGAAGAATGGAGGTTGACATTGTGAATGAAGAAGCTCCTCTTCAAGATAACCAAGCTCCGATCAATCCTTAGGTTATATCGAAGTGGAGGTTAGGCCATCTTTTCAAATGTTAGCCCAAGATATGATGACTCAACCTCATGCAATGACTTCTCAAGCCCAAGCAGTGACGGCTCAGTCCAATAGAGATGTTCTGACTAATGTGAATCCTAATGTGAATTCGGCCGCTTCAAGTGTTAGGGATTTTTCTAGAAGGAACCCTCCCAAATTTCTTGGCTCCAAAGTGAAAGAGGATCCCCAAAGGTTTATTAATGAGGTTTATAAAGTGCTTGATATTATGGGAGTGTCTCCACAAGAGAAGGCGGAGTTAGCTGCCTACCAATTTAAAGATGTGGCTCAAGTTTTGTATGAACAGTGGAAAGGTGAAAGACTCGTAGGAGCGGGCCCAGTTGAATGGGATTCGTTTAAATCAACATTTCTTAATAGATTATTTCCCTTAGAGTTGATGGAAGCAAAGATGGAAGAGTTCATAAACCTTTATCAATGAGGTATGAGTGTGAAAGAGTATGCTCTCAAGTTCACCCAATTATCCAAGTATGCTCCAACTATGGTGGATGATTTAAGGGCTAAGATGAATAAATTTGTGATGGGAGTGTCCGAAATGATAGTAAAGTATGCAGTATAGCCATTCTTATTCCAAGTATGGATATTTCCCGTCTCATGGTGCATGCCCAACAAATGGAAGAAGAGAAACTCAAGAAAAAGAATAGAGAGGAAAAGAGACCTAGAACCGGTGATGGGAATTTCTCCAATGCTACGTTCGATGGACAAGGTCTACAAAAGTTTTTAAAAAAAGGTTTTACAACCAATGTTCCTCTAATGATTCCCCAAGGTCAATAAGGATAGGGTGTGTAACCCTAAACCTCAAGGAGGTGATGGGGGTGACTCTTATATGAATAAGCCTGATTGTGAAAAATGTGGGAAGAAACATGATGGGAATTGCCTAGTCGACACAGGTGTTTGATTAATCATTTAAGGAATTGCCCAACACCTTTGGCCAAAGCGAAAGAAGGTAAAGAAGCTACTCCAAGCTGTTCAAACTCAAATGCCCAAAAGAAAAATCGCTTTTATGCTCTTCGATCTTGAGATGACCAAGAGTGCTCCCCGGATGTGGTCATCGATATGTTAAAATTATTTATTTGATGAATGATGGGCATTGTATGGCAGTCCGTACTTGCAGAGGTAAACATACCATTGATCCCCCTATGCCATCCGAGTTTTAAAGTATGGTAGAAAAATATGCAAATGTGATTGAAGTTATCGGAGAGTCAAAAACCCTACATAGAAGGAAGCAGAGGTGACCCAAAAATTCATTCTTATGTCTAGACTTCCACCTCCATTCCCACATAGATTGGTGAAAAAGACCAAAAAAGGAAAATATCACAGGTTCATAACTATGTTGAAATAACTATCCATTAATGTTTAATTGATAGAATCTTCGGAGCAAATGCCTGGGTATGCAAAAATTATGAAGGACTTGGTGACCAAAAAAAGGGTTGTCAATTTTTAGGATGAAGAAAGGTTACAACATTATAGCACTATTGCTATGAGGTTACTAGTGCATAAGAAAGAGGATCCTTGAGCTTTCACTATTCCTTGTACCATTGGGATGTTGCACTTTGCAAAGGCTTTGTGTGATTTGTGTGTCAACATTACTCTGATGCCATTGTTGATCTACAAGAGGTTGAGTTTAGCGGCTCAAAAACTTACTGTGATGCGTCTACTCATGGCTAATAGAACTGTGAAGAAGCCCATTGGTGTTCTCTAAGATATCCTTGTGAAAATGGAGTCGTTCATTTTTCCACCAGATTTTGTGATACTTGATTGTGCGGTAGATTTTGAGGTTCCCATCATGTTAGGGAGACCATTCCTTTCTACTGTGCATGCCTTAGTCGATATGGAAAGAGGACAGATGAAGGTCCTACTAAAAAAAATGAGGAGGTAACTTTTAATAACTATAGGTCTATGAGGGAGGAAAATGGTATTAAGTTTGTATAAATGGTGAATCAGATTGAGAAGGGAGGTTTTGAAGTGTCTATTTAAGAGCGGTTGGTTGTTGATGCACTGGCAGTGGTAATGATGAATTTTGACGCTGATGATATTGAAGACTATGATGAATTAGTTGTTGCAGCTGATACGTTGGAATTAAGTTCCAAACTAAAAAGATTGGAATTAGATATGAAGAATCACGACTCTTGAGCAGCAAAACCGCTTATGGAAGAGCATCCAAAATTGGAACTCATGGCTCTACCATCTCATTTGAGGTTGTATTCTTGGGGAAAGATGGCATTTTACCGGTAATCATTGCTGCTGATTTGAGTGAGGAACAAGTAGAGGCATATGTTTCTGTGTTGAAGAGGTTAAAAAGGGCTATTGGATAGACTATTGTGGACATTATTAGGTTTCCTCCTGGCATTTGTTCTCATAAAATCCAACTCATGGTGGAGAACAAGCAAAGTATTGAGCACCAAATGAGACTTAATCCACATATTCAAGAGGTAGTGAAAAAGGAAATTATTAAATGGTTGGATGTTGGAGTCATATACCCCATTTTAGATAGTAGTTGGGTCTGTCATGCTCAGTGTGTACCTAAGAAAGGTGGGATTACTGTGGTTACTAATGTGAAAAATGAGCTTGTTCCAATGAGGCCAGTGACTAGATGGATAGTATGCATGGACTACCGCAAGCTTAATGCCTGGAAAGAAAAAGATCACATGCTGATGTCGTTCATGGACCGAGATACTGGATCATCTTGCTTGTAAGGGTTGGTATTTTTTTCTAGATGGGTATTCGGGCTACAATCGAATCTCCATAACTCCAGAAGATTAAGAGAAAACCACCTTCACTTGTCCTTATGGGACTCTCACCTTCAAAAGGATGTCATTTGGGTTGTTTAATTCTCCAGCGACTTTCCAGAGGTGTATGATGTCAATAATTTTAGATATGGTAGACGACACAATTGAGGTATTTATAGATGATTTCTCTAAGGTAGTTGACTCATTTGATGGTTTTTGATGCATATGGCTTAGGTACTTAAACAATGTGAAGAGTGAAATCTTGTGCTCAATTGGGAAAAGTGGCACTTCATGGTGAAAGAGGGGATATATCTGGGTCATCGAATTTGCCTAAAGGTATTGAGTTTGATAAAGCCAAAGTTGAGGTAATAGAAAAGATTCGACCACCTATCTCGGTAAAAGTTGTTCGGAGTTTACTTAGGCATGCGGGTTTCTACCAAAGGTTCATAAAAGATTTCTTGAAAATTTCACACCTATTCTCCACGCTACTCAAAAATGAGTGTATGTTTTTCACCATATTGGGGGCAACCGTTTTAAGTGATCTGTAATGGGAGTGGGGTGACACTTGGTGTGGTATTGCAACAGAGGCGAGACAAGATACTTGATATGATTTACTATGCCACTAAAGCTCTGAATATGGCTTAAAAGAACTATACTGTGACTGAACAAGAAATTCTTGTTGTGGTTTTCGCATTTGAAAATTTTCGATCCTACTTGGTTGGTACTAAGGTCATAGTGCATACTGACCATTCTGCATTGAGGTATTTGATGGCTAAAAAGGATTCAAAACCGAGGTTGATTAGACGGGTATTGTTGCTGCAAGAGTTTCATTTTGAGGTTAGGGATATCAAAGGAACAGAAAATCAGTTCACCGACAATTTGTCCAGATTGGAGGAGGAAGTTGTGCTCAACTTAGGAGATGGGGCTGAGATTAATGATGCATTCACAAATGAATAGGTATTGACTGGTTCTGATGATCTTATCCCTTGGTTCGCAGATTTTGCTTACTACTTGGCAAGCGATTTGCTTCAATCGGATTTGCCATTTCACCAAACGAAAAAGTTTATGTTCGATTTGAAGAAGTTCTTTTGGGATGAGCCTTATTTTTTTAGTGTTTGTGCTAATGGGATTATTTGTCGTTGCGTGCCTGAGGTTGAGATTATGAGTATACAAGAGGTGTGTTGTTCATCGCCAGTTGGTGTGCACCATAGTGGTATTCAGACTACACATAAAATCTTTCAGTGTGGGTATTACTGGCCTACATTCCACTAAGATGCTCATGATTTTTCCAAATCTGGTTATCGTTGCCAACGGGAAGGACTTTCAAAGAAGCAAGACGACCTATGAACCTGATATTGGTTATTGAGCTATTTGATGTCTGGGTTTTGACTTCATAGGTCCGTCTGTGAGTTTGCATACGATGAAGTATATTCTTTTAGCAGTTGACTATGTATCAAAATGAGTGGAGGCAATTGTGCTTTCAAATAAGGAGGGAAAGAGTGTCACCGTATCCCTTAAAAATAGTATATTCTCCAGATTTTGTACACCAAGGGCAATCATAAGCAATGGGAGTTCTCACTATTGTAACAAGTTTTCCAAGGCGTTTCTAGAGATATATATGGTGTTCTTCATGATGTAGCCACTCCTTACAATTCGCAGTCTACTGGGAAAGTTGAGGTGTCGAATAGAGAGATAAAAAAATCCTTGCAAAGACTGTAAACGCCAATAGAACTGATTGGTCAAGAAGGCTTGATGATGCTTTATAGGGCTATCGCACCGCATTAAAGACTCCCATAGTTATGTCCTCCTACCAACTTGTATATGGGAAGTCATTTAATTTGCCTGTAGAGCTAAAGCATAAAGCAATGTAGGCGCTAAAATATTTGAATTTGGATTGGTACACAACATCGAGTATGTAACACCCCGTATCCGAAAATAGAGATTTCAGATTTCTGGTGTTAAAGGTGGCACTCACGGACACCATCCACGGACCGTATTTGGACTCACGGTCCGTCCTGCAGGTCTGTGGTTCGTGACATAAAACTTCCCCAGAACTCAGTCAGAAAATTTGGCTTAGTCCCGACTCACGGACAGACCCACGGTCCGTAGATCAGACCATGGTCTGTGGTCTGTGTCCGTGGATTGAGACTTCCCTTACCAGCCTCTGACACAAACTACGGTCGACCAGAATGGACCGTCATTCGATCCACGGTCCGTAGGTCTGACCGTAGATGAGGTTAGAAGCTAGTTAGATGAAAAATATTGATGGGTCAAATTCAGATGGTCATAACTCTTACCACAAAATGAATTATGCGTCCCATGACCAATGGTTATATAGATAATTGAATTATCTTTCCAACGCCACCAAGTTTGCTAACTTTCGACCTCCGAGTAAAAAGTTATGCCCATTTTAGTGAAGCCCTAACGGGCAGACTCGACCTACGGACCCAAACGATGGACCGTCGATTGATTGATGGACCGTCAGTCCCGTCCGTCAGTCACTCCGACAACAGCTAATTTAGGGGTCTTTTTGTCTTTTCCTATTTCATTTAACCCCTAAGATACGTCGTTTAGACCCTAAATCATGAGGTTTTAATCAGTTTAAGCCAAGAAACATAATTAGAACTTACCTTAGTCAAAATCATTAATCAAAACTTAGAAAATTAGAATCAGGAAGGAGAAAAAGGTCAAGAACCTTAGTTCAAGAACGCAGCGAAGTTTCTTCAGTTCCAGCCTCGAAATTAAAAGATTTCTCCGTGGAATTCGTCACCAGGTATGTGGGCTTTCACTAGTGGGTTCCTTTCGCCCATTAGGTCCCTAGAATTCAGTCAGTTTCTTGATTCCCTTATTATGAACAGACCTAGGGTTTCTAGAATCTCAACAGATCATCATGAATTAGTTATTTAGATGTTCCAAATCAGATTATCATGTTGTTGCTCAGTTTATCGCATGAATTTCAGAACCCTAGCTATGTATTTTTTTAATTTTTGAATTACACATGCTAGGTCAGATATTTCAGTATTCAGTTATACATGCCTCAGTTATTAATGCATCATTATCAGTTTAATTGTTGCATTCTCAGTTCGCATATTCATTTCGAGCTATCCAGTATTCATAGAAATTCAGTCATAACCAGTTAACTACTTAATTCATTGGGAGTAGCATAATACCGAGTTGGACTAGGGTTCAGCGTACCCATATAGTCCCAGAACTACGAGCCACGTAGGTGTAAGTCCCCTCTGTGGGCAAATCAGTTTAGTGATCACGCCAGCATGCCTCTATACCTATGGCAGGGTATATTGGGTCATCTCGATGGGGCGTATACATCAGACTCCACATTTAGCTCATGTGGTTGTATGTCGGTTATTAGTAGCTCCCACAGTTTAGTCAGATTCTATTGCATTGACAATTTATCCATATATTCAGTATTCAGTCTCAGCATGTTATAAATTGGTCATTTCATTCAGTTAGCTCAGAATTCAATATCTATATCATGTTTAGATTATTTCATTGCTTTATTGCTTTGTTCAGTTATATGTTATTTCAGCTTTACTCTATCCTGCATGCTCAGTACGTTTCAAGTACTGACGCATACGTGCGCTACATTTTCTCATGATGTAGGTTCAGGTTCTCAGCATCCAGATCACGCTTAGATCGATTTTTGATCTTCAGTTCACAAGCATCAGTGGTGAGTCCTCATTCTTCGAGGACTAGTGACATGTTTATCTTTATCGCTTTTAGTCTTTAGTTTCAGTTTTGCTAGATCTAGTTGGGGCATGTCCCAACATTTCTAGTCAGTTTAGAGGCTTATTTCA
>JAJOOR010047135.1:0-19618 GCA_036250505.1 Solanum acaule
TAATGATTTGACTTAGGTAAGTTCTAGTTATGTTTCTAGGCTTAAACTGATTAAAATCTCATGATTTAGGGTTTAAACGACGTATCTTAGGGGTTAAACGAAATAGGAAAAGACCAAAAGACCCCTGACTTAACTGCTGTCGGAGTGACTGACGGATTGGACCTGCAGTCCGTCACTCAATCTACGGTCCGTCGATTGGGTCCGTAGGTCGAGTCTGCTCGACAGGGCTTCACTAAAATGAGCATAACTTTTTACTCAAAGGTCAGAATTTAGAAAACTCGGTGCCGTTGGAAAGATAATTCAATTATTTATCATATAATAGGTCATGGGACACCTAATTCATTTTGTGCTAAACGTTATGACCATCTGAAGTTGACCCATCAATAATTTTCAGCTAACTGGCTGTTGACCCTAACTTACGATCAGACCTACGGACCGTGGATCGATTGACGGTCCTTGCTGGCCGACCGTAGTTTGTGTCAGAGACTGGGTAAATGATGTCTCGATCCACGGACACAAACCACGGACCGTTGTCTGATCTACGGACCGTGGCTCTATCCGTGAGTCGGGACTTAGCCAATTTTCTGAGCTGGTTTGGGGAGGGGTTGAAGTGGTAAACCACGGACCACCAGCACGGGCTGTGGTTTGACCTACGGTCCGTGGATGGCAACCATGGGTTGCACCTGCAACTTCTCAAAATTTGTATTTTTGGTCCGTTTCGTATACGGGGTGTTACATTCTTAGACTTTGGATGCATCATATTATCTTGATGTCCGACTCCTTAGTGACCAACATGTGATGTTACTACTTGAGTCAACATTTGAATTTCATTTCTGAACTCAACATTGGTGACATCCATATGAATCAGTTGCACTTCTAGTGCATTAGGAACCTCTTGATCCTGATGATCATCATTCCTCCTAGCGGGATGTCGTCGAACAACTCTTCGTGGAGGGATGATCTAAAAGATACGTGCAAGGACGAATTAGAAATAAACTTTTATAGAGTTGAACTCTATCGCACGAAAAAGGGGTAGAAGAAAGTGAAGCGTTTCCTAAATGTTGTAGCCTCCTAATTATAGATGTGACGCGTTTCATACCAATAAATAGGAATCTACATACACGACTTCATAGACACCCTAGGAATCTTGAACTATGGTCTTTAATACCTAGTTTGTCACTCCACGAGCCTAAACCCTGGATGTGACTGGCACTCTAGAACCATTTCTAATCCCCAAGAGAACCCTTCGCCTGGCTACATGACTTACATGACATTTAACAATATGCGGAAGCTTAAATAAGTGAACTATTAGATATTTAATAAAGTCTTAACAATATTGTCTTGCCAAATACTTAACATGAATCATGGGTTGAAAAAAAACTTCCTGAGAAAATACTAGAAACATCTAATTCAGTCTGTCTATGAAGCCTCTAATAGCATAAAATAAATGTCGGGACAAGACTCGCGACACCTCCAAAGCTACTAAATGAAATGGAGTCTCCTCGAAGCAAGGAGACCTCATCAAAATCTGTCTGCAAGTGGATAGCAATGGCAATGAACCACCTATTGATGATCTTGAGTACCTGTATCTACATATTGAAATGATGCAAGTTGGATGGCGTCAGTACATTGAATGTACTTGTAAGTGATAAGGTTAGAGTAAACAACTTACTCCCTTGAATGACTGAAAACAACATAACTGGATCAATACATGAACATGGAATGAAAACTAGTTAAACTTTACAACTAATATACAATGAAAACAACATGACAATAATATATTGTACTTATGAGGAGTTTCTCTAACCGAAAACCATTATCATGAGCCTAGCAATGATACAACATTACGCCTCACGTTGCCAGGGCCATCCTATGCTTTATCGAGGTATAGGATGATATCGTGACTATGGATCCATCTAATTGGCCTTCTCAGAGGCACATAGGAATAGCATGAAGAATCAATGTTATCATATCCTACGCTAGCTACATATTTCTATGGGACTTCTGAATTATAAGAGACTCTAGCCCAACTCGGTACTACTCCCAAAATATTTGATATAACTTTATGCTCAATATACCCATTACAAGGAATGAACTCTTACTTGATTGAAATACTTGTCAAAACATGAGACATGTTAAACGTGCACTTACAAACTTATCTTTCAAGTCAAATAATCAACATAGGTACATAAGTTTATATATAGATATATAATTAATTTGAAACTCTTAAGTGTTTATGAAATTGAACCTTTGAACTTTCCTTTTAACTCTACTTGATTTGAAAAGTGAATTTAAGAGTCATGATATGGATATAGTATCTCTTATTGATGAATGAAGGCTTAGATAATTAGTAATAAGAAGAGAGAGAAGACACATATTGGAAAGCACTGGCGCTATGCGGAGATGGAATTTCAAGACTATAAAGGAGATAACTTTCTCTCAAGCAACTATCCCGAATCAAATGATTTCTTTCGACCATCAACAAGCATGACAATGAAGAACAACCCACACCTTAATTCATCAACTCTTTCGAGCTAGATGGGTAGGATTCGGTTTAGGATTCACTCTCTCGAGCTGAACCAAACTCAACCCAATACCTACAAATCATTAATCACTTTTATTAGTTCTAAAACATCTCTCTCGAGCAAGCCAAGAACACAAAAATAGAACTGCACTTGCAACAACAATTCATAAATTGAACCACAATTAATGATTAAACCCACTTTAATTTAGAATTTAAACTACTATTTAACGATACCCATAAAATAATTCAACCCATAATAACATGATCACACCCCAAGAATTGGGGTTTTAGCCAAGCATCATAAAAGAGTAAAACAGATTACCAAATCGAGCATCCATCAACTGGGTAAGAGTAATTTATCCTTTACAATGCTCCGATTTGAAGAAAATTCAAAACCCACTTGCAAAATCTCCAAATTTAATCTCTAAAATTCTTCAAAAACTATTAAAAACTCCACAGAAAAGTGTTCTAGACTAATTTAGCATTCACTAGAATAAATCAATTATGTCCAACATACTAAAATAATTGTTCAAAATCTAATTTATAGTTGCCAAAAATAAGCCACAAAGGGCCCTTTGGCGAAGTAAGTCGGGCTCGGTGAACCACCCATTAATCCTTTCCATCACCTTTTTGCGTTGACACTTAGCATCCTCAAGTTTTGTAACTTTGGGCGATCTCTCTTTGCATCGCGGAACTTCTCGGTGATTCGTCGACTGCTCCTTTTCGTCGCCGACTTGGTTTCTTCCTCAAGGACTATGATATGAATGTGATTTGCCATCCTGGTAAGGCCAATGTAGTTATTGATGCTCTTAGCAAACTATCTATGGGTATTGTAGTCTATGTTGAGGAAAAAAAAAAGGAATTAGCGAAAGATGTTCACCGCTTTACTCGCTTAGGAGTTTGACTTATCAACATATCATATGATGGTGTGACAATTCATAATGGGTCAGAATCTTCATTGGTAGAGGAGGTTAAGGAAAAACAAGACAGTAATCCTATATTGCTTCAATTGAAGGGTAAAATTCATTATAAAAAAGTTGAGGTTTACTCCCAAGGGGGAGATGGTGTGGTTCGCTACTATAGTCGTGTATGTGTTCCTCAGGTGGGTGATGAGTTGAGACAACAGATCCTTACAAAAGCCCATAACTACATGTATTCTATTCATCCGAGCCCCACTAAGATGTACCTTGATCTGTGGGAAGTCTTTTGGTGGAATGGCATGAAAAGGAATATAGTAGATTTTGTGGCTAAGTGCCCTAATTGTCAGCAGGTGAAACTAGAACATTAGAAACTAGGAGGTATGACTCAAGAGATTAACATTCCTACATGAAAGTGGGAAGTAATAAACATGGACTTCATTACAGTTTTACCTCGTACTCGTAGACAACATGACTCCATTTGCGTGATAGTAGATAGAGTTACTAAGTCTGCTCACTTTATGGTTGTTAAGACTACAGATTCGGCGGAGGACTACACCAAGCTTTACATTAATGAGATAGTCAAGTTGGATGGGGTTACTTTGTCTATCATCTCAGATAGAGGTCCTCAGTTTACCTCTCAATTTAGGAAGTCATTTCAGAAAGGTCTTGGTACTCAGGTTAATCTCAGTATAACATTTCATCCACAGACGGATGGTCAGGCAGACCGTACCATTTAGACCTTAGAGGAAATGTTAAGTGCTTGTGCGATCGACTTCAAGGGCAGTTTGGATGATCACCTTCCTCTTATAGAGTTCGCCTACAATAATAGATACCATTCCAGTATTTAGATAGCCCCTTATGAGGCATTGCATAGGCGTAGATGTAGATCTCTAGTTGGTAGGTTTGAAGTAGGTGAAGAAACCTTGATAGGGCCAGATTCAGTTCATGATGCTATGGAAAAGGTTCAGGTCATCAAAGATAGACTTAAAACAACCCAGAGTCGCCAGAAATCGTATGCAGACGTGAGGAGAAGGGACTTAGAATTTGAGATAGAGGATTGGGGTTTCCTGAAAGTGTCACCTATGAAGGGGGTGATGGGATTTTGCATGAAAGGGAAGCTCAGTTCCATATATGTAGGTCATTACATAATTTTTAAAAGGGTTGGAAAAATGGCTTATAAGTTAGAGTTGCCAGCAGAACTAGCAGCGGTGCATCCGGTCTTTCAAATTTTGGTATTGAAGAAGTGTGTGGGTGAACCAGCATCTATAGTACCATTAGAAAGTGTGGTTGTGAAGGATAGTCCCACTTATAAAGATGTGCCAGTTGAGATTCTTGATCGTCATGTGAAGAGGTTGAGAAACAAAGAAGTCACTTTAGTTAAGGTCTTGTGGAGGAGCTATCTAGAGAGGGAGCTACTTGGGAAGCAGAAGCAGCCATGAAGGCCAAGTATCCTTATCTCTTTCCTTCCGATTCCATTCTAGATTGAGATAATAGTTCCTCTCCAGTCTTTCAGTTACACTTGTGTAAATTCAGTCTTAATATCATGTTCCTTCAGTTATACTTGCATTTTCAGTGTATTTGCCTATTTATGGAACTTAGTTCAGTCAGATTTCAATTTCCAATACTTAGTGGTAGGGTTTGCAGCTCTTTCCCTCCATACCCATCTATTTTAGTCTTCATTCGAGGATGAATATTCCTAAGGGGAGATAATGTAACACCCCACATTTAAAAAGGAAAAAAATGTAGAATTTCAGAAGTTGCAGGTACCACCAACGGGGTCACCTACGGACCATAGGTTGACCCACGAACCGTAGGTTGGGTCGGTGGTTGGCCACCTGTAGCTCCTAACCCAGAAAACCAAAATATTCAGCTAAGGGTCGACCCATAGCCGAACCTAAGGACTGTAGGTCAGACCATAGGTCGTAGTCCAGGTCTGTGGATCATGACCCTCAGAACCCAACTCTCTGAAGCCAAACGACAGCTGACCAGCAAAAACCGTAGGTCAGTCGACGGTCCGTCGGTAGGTGCGTTGATTGGCCCTAACAGTTTTAAGTCATAGGTTGTTTGGTCTTTTCCCCTATGCATTAGACACCTAAACTACGTCGTTTAACCCCGAAACTATGATGTTTTAGTCATTTTTAGCCTAGTCACATAATCAGACTTTACACTAAGCCACTCATTCACCAAAATTCAGAAATCTTAGAGCAAAAAGGGAGAGAAAAGTCGACCAACCCCCTTAAGAACAAGCAGAAGGTTTCTTCAGTTCCATCCTTGAAGTCGAAAGATTTCTCCATGAACTTTGTTACCAGGTATGTGGGATTTTACTAGAGGGTTCCTTTCACCCATTAGGTGCCTAGAATTCAGTTAGATTCTTGATTACCAGCTTATTGCTTGGACCTAGGATTTCTAGAACTTCAGAAAGTTGTGTTGATTTAGCTGCTATAGTGTTCTTAATCATATTATCATGTATTCGTAACACTTTTGCGTATATTCTTGCATGAAACTCAGAACCCTAGTTGTAATTCATGAACTTAAAGAACTACACAACTAGGGTTCTGAGTTTCATGCAAGAATATACGCAAAAGTGTTACGAATAAATGATAATGTGATTAAGAACACTATAGCAGCTAAATCAACACAACTTTCTGAAGTTCTAGAAATCCTATGTTTAAATACTGATAAACATACATACATGCCTCAGTTTTCAACTGTTTCATTATCAGTATTTAATGTTGCATTTTCAGTTAGCATGTCAGAATATTGAGCTATCCAGTATATTTTAGTAATGTTGTATTGTAGTCACTTCCAGTTGGGAGTAGGCTTAATACCGAGTTGGACTAGGGTCAGTCACCCTCATAGTCCCAGAACTACATGCCCCCGTAAGTTTGTAAGCCCCCTCTGTGGGCATAAGATTTTAGTGATCACGCCAATCATGCCTCTATACCGTGGCAAGGTATAGTGGGTCCTCTCGATGGGGCATATACATCAGACTCCATGTTTAGCTCACGTGGTTTTGTGTTTGGTATTAGTAGCTCCCATAATCAGATTCTAGTGCATTGACAAGGTTACCAGTTAAATTTCAGTATTCAGTTTTAGTATGTCATATACTTGGTTATTCCATTCAATCTAGTTCATTTTCAGTATATCTCAGTATTTACATTCAATTCATATTATATCATTACCTAGTATGCTTTGTTCAGTTATATGTTTGTTCAACTTTATTCTATTTTGCATGCTCAGTACCTTTCAAGTACTGATGCATAATCTGCGCTACTAATGTGCTGTGAAATCTTGGCACATTTGATGCTTGAAAACTAAGGATTAATACTATAATCGAATGTATTTATGTGGATATGATGTATTTGGTAGTGTTTGTACAGGTAAAACATGTGGACGTAAAAGAAGAAAGAAAAGAAGAAAATTTAGAGTGAAAGAGAATTTAACCAAGTGAAGATCACGGACAGCCAGACCTGTCGTGAAGATTATGACTAATCATGATATATCTCGTGAATTAGAACGAGTGAGAAGGAATGGAAGAATTACATTTTGGTAGACCCAAGGAAAGACCATGGACGACCTCACAGGCCGTGGTCCTCACAACGGTCTGTGGCGGCGATCGTGAAGTGGATCCAGTGAATAGGCATCAAAAAGCTATAAGTTGATTGTACCCAAGTGAACCACGGGCACCCCAATGGGTCATGCTCTTCACAACGAGTCGTGATGAAGGTCACGAAGAATTCCAGTGAACAGGATTTGAAGACTCATATTTTATTTGGGCCAAGTACAAACCACGATAGGCTTCACGAACTATGAAGCCCTTGACAGTCCGTCATGTTGCCCGTGAAGCTGCCAGACATTTGAGTCCTACTTCGAGTAGGACTCATTTTATACATTATATTTGAATTAATCATGTCATTTTTTGTTTTTATCTCATCATATCATGAATGAGTGACTAAGTTTGAAATATTCTTAGCTTTGGTTTGGAACGATTAACATTGAATCGAGTTTCTAAGTTGGATTTTTGGTTTTGAATTATAAAGTGCTTATCGATTTTGCATACTTTCGTAAGTACTTTCTCATCATCTGTCCATTAAATATTTCTGTGCGTTTACTTGAAATTATGAGTGGCTAAACACCACAACTGGGATTGTGGGATCTATGACGGAAATCTAAGTGTGAATTCGTAAAATGAGTAGAAGGCGGTTTCAATTTGCAAAGAATAATTCAGTTTTCGTTATATATGTATTCTAAAGAGTGCACACATTAGAGTTAGCCTGCATCTATCATTGTTTGAGAGAAAAGTGATAGTTAGGAAAAATTTGAGTTAATCTGATGAAATTGTGTCAAAGTTTGAGAGAAGAGAGAAGAAAACTTTAACACCTTTATAAGAGAGTAAAACTTGTTAACACTGTAGGACCGAGAGGACTTTGGTAAAATTTATCCAATTAGACTGAGAAGTGTTAGATATATCTGAATCGACTGTACTTTGCAGAGATGAATTGCCTGAAACTCATTTACGGAAAAACACTAGAAGTAACGTTATGGGGAATACAGTCCTAGTTTCATTCATTTATAAATACACCTTTAAAATCAATACTCTGTCAATTGTTAATCCGGATCTTGTTTAACAATCGTGGTTACTAAAACTTTACAACTAAACCCATTTTACATTCTGTAATTGTTTTCTCTAGGAAATAATAACAACAGGTGGGTAAACGTGACACTGAAATCATTTATGTAAAGAAATTCTCTGTGGGATCGACCTCAACTCACGTTGAGTTCTATAAATTGACTTGGACCGTTTATACTTCTTAATTGAAGTGTAAGTTTAGATGTATCAAATTTTACCGCTGTTGTCACGGAATTTCAATTCAGAAGTGTTTTACTAGCATTTATTTGAATTGTAGTTATATTTCCTAATTTTATGTCCTATTCTTTGTCTGTGTCTTTTATATGTGAGTTCAACAGTGTATGCCAAATACCAGAAGTAAGAGGGCTCCATTGATTCCTTACAACCCAAAACTTCAGAAAACTATCCGCACGATGGTGAATGCACAGGAAATTGAGGCACAAAGGCAAAGATTGGGACTAAAAGCTGAAACCGCTTCAAGAGTTGTTCAGCAGAATGCTCTGAACAACCCACCTTCGGTGGTGAATGAAAATTCAGGAGTAGAAGAAATAGCTCCTCCCCACTGCCAACCACTAGCTCCAAGGGGTTGAGCATGACACCCAACTCACATAATATTCGAAGAGGATGACTTAGATTTGGATTGAGCTGGAGCAAATGTATTACTTGTACTACGTACAGGTGTAAAATTTACTGTTCCTAGCACAATGATTCAATTGCTCAACTTGAAAGGTATGTTCAGAGGTGTAGCTGGTGATGACGCGAATCAACATCTAATGAACTTCATGGCAATATGCAAATCACAGGAAATTCCTGGGATTAGTCAGACATCTATGAGGTTGAGGTTAATTACATTTTCTCTCACTAGGGAGGCAACCAATTGGCTCAATGAGATGTCAGATGATTCAATTAGGACCTGAAATGCCCTAAATAAGAATTTCTTGGAATGATTCTATCCTGAATCGAAAGAGTTGCAAATGAAAGATGAAATAAGCATGCACAAGCAACTACCAGTGTAGGCAATCCATGAAACTTGGTGGAGATTCAGCCAAAAGCTAAAAAAGTGCCGAAACCATGGTCTCACAGAGAGACATTTGAAATAGGCCTTTTATAGATTGCTTAATTATGTTACTAAGCCTATTGTAAATGAAGTTTGTGGTGGATCATTCATGAGGATGCATTTTGCTGAAATCATGCAGCTAATGGATGAAGTAGCCAAGACCAATAGAGTATGGCACACCAGGGAAGCTGAAGTGGAAGATCTGGGAGCCGCTTTTGGGCTATCAGCCGAAGAAATGAGGAGAGAAGAAGAAAGGGATCAACATATGGTTCACATGTAAACCCATATGGATCTAATCACGAAGCATATCATGGAAGGTTCTGAGAAGGTGAATGATGTGGGAACCCCAAATAGGTATGAAGATCAAGTCATAGATCTAGATGAGGAAGCCAAATACTTGGGCAACCAAGGATGTTTTTGGAATTATAACTCGGGGAACCAAGGATATAATACTGGAAATGCAGGTCGGAACTATTCTAGAGAAGGGCATTATGATAGGCCAACTAATAGAGAACAGGGAAACTGGCTGAACAGAGATGGTTACAAGAATGATCGCAATGGAGTGTATGTGCCCCCAAGTAATAGAGATCGTGCAAGTGGTAGTTCCAGCGGGTCCAAACTAGAAGATATGTTGGCTAAGGTGCTTCAAAAGGTTGAGTACACTGATGCAGAGGGTGAAGGAGATAAAAATTGATTTCTCCAGTATAAGTCAACTAGTAGACTCTCACACCACCTCAATCAAACAAATAGAGCAGTAGTTGGGGCAACTTTCAGCATCACTGAATCAAAGGAAGATTGGGTCACTACCAAGTGATACTATTCAAAATCACAAGAAGGACGGGCATTGCATGGTTATCACCGCCAGAAATGGTAAGATTCTCAATGAACCAATTTCTACAGGTAGTGAGCATGAACAGGGCTTGGAGCTAACATAAAGAGAAGAGGTTAAATCTAAATAGGTAGATGACATGGAAGAGGCTCAACCAAGGGAAAAACCAGCAGGAGCAAAGGAAGAAGGGGTTGAGGTAACTATAACTTTACAGCAGAAACCAACACCATCTCTCCCGTTCCCTCAGAGGCTTAAAAAGAAAGCTGAAGATGGAAAATTCGCTAAGCTTATAACCATGTTGAGACAGCTATCAGTGAACATCTCATTGGTTGAAGATCTGTAGCAGATGCCAGGATATACGAAGTTCATGAAGGACTTGGTCACGAAGAACATAGCTATAAGTATTGATTTATATAATAATATTCATCACTGCAGTGCTATGGCCACAAGATCTCTAGTGCAGAAAAAAGAAGATGCAGGTGCATTAATTATACCATGCACCATCAGATAATTTGAGTTTGTCAAGGCGCTGTGTGACTTAGGGTCCAGTATAAATTTGATGTCATTGGCCATTTACAAGCAATTGGGCTTACGAGTTCCAAAACCCATAGCGATAAGGTTGATGATAGCAGATAGATCATTGAAGCGACTTGTGGGAATCCTATGTGATGTGCTCATAAAGTTGAACAACTTCATTTTTTCGACTGATTTCGTGATTGCGGATTACGAAGTGGACTTTGAGGTTCCCATAATCTTGGGAAGGCTATTTTTGGCCACATGACGAGCTTTGGTTGATGTTGAGAGTGGAAAAACTTAAATTCAGACTAAATAATGAGGAGGTAAAATTTAAAATTTGCAAGTCTATGTATCAACCTCAAGACATGAGTGTGGTGTTTGCAATAGAGGTCTTTGATGAAGGAGAGTAGGGAGTTGCAATTGAGGAAAGGCTTGTTGTTGAAACATTAGCAGTCGTGATTATGAACTTTGAAGTAGACTACCGACATGACTATGTGGAGATGGCGAATGCCTTACAGGGCATGGGAGCACACTCTTATCCTCCAAAGAAATTAGAGTTGGATCTGAAAAATCGGCCAGCTAAACCATCCATTGAGGAGCCGCCTGTGCTAGAACTGAAACAATTACCCACTCACCTGAGGTATGTATTTTTGGGCACTAACAATACTTTGCCTATGATCTTGGCTACAGATTTGAATAATGAAAAAGTGCTAACTTTGGTTAAAGTGCTGATAGAATACAAAAGGGCAATTGGGTGGACCATTGCTGACATCATTGGGATACCTCCGTGTATCTGCACTCACAAGATCCATCTTGAGGAGGATTGCAACCCAAGAATAGAGAAATAGAGGAGGTGAAATCCACCAATGAAAGAGGTGGTTAAAAATGAGATCATCAAGTGGTTGTATGATGGGGTTGTGTCTGACATTAAGTAGGTCAACCCAGTGCAATATGTTCTTAAAAAGGGTGGTATGACAGTGGTGGCAAATGCAAAGAACAAGTTGATCCCGTAGAGATCAGTCACTAGATGGCGAGTATGAATGGATTGCAGAAAGATGAACAAGTGGACCTTGAAGGACCATTTCCCAGTGTCATTCATGGACCAGATGCTTGACAGGTCAGCTGGAAAAGGGTGGTATTGTTTCTTAGATGGATACTCTGGTACAACTAGATATCAATTGCTCCTGAAGATCAGGAAAAGACTACTTTTGCATGTCTTTATGGCACCTTTGCATTCAAACGCTTGCCATTCGGACTACGTAATGCACCAGCGACATTCTAGAGGTGTATGATGTCCATCTTCTCGGATATGGTAAAGGACACTATAGAGGTATTCATGGACAAGTTTTCTGTGTTAGGTGACACTTTTGATGACTATTTGTTCAATCTTAGCAGGGCTTTACAGAGATGTGAGGAGGCCAATCTAGTGCTGAACAGGGAGAAGTGTCATTTCATGGTCAAAGAAGGTATAGTCCTCAGTCATAAGGTGTCGTAAAAGGGATTAGAGGTAGACAAAGAAAAGATAGCGGTGATTGAAAAGTTTTCTCCACCTATCTATGAGAAAGATATTTGAAAATTTTTAAGACATGCAGGATTTTATAGGCGATTCAATAAGGACTTCTCAAAAATTGCACATCCTTTGCGCAAGCTTTTTGAGAAAGAGGTGAAATTTACCTTTGATGAGGCATGCCTAAAAGCGTTTGAATGCCTGAAGGAGAAGTTGATTTTTATCCCAGTGATCATTGGCCCAGATTGGGCTGAACCATTTGAGGTAAAGTGTGATGACAGTGGTACTGCCTTAGAAGTTGTGTTGGGGAAGAAGCGCAACAAGATGTTCCACCCGATCTACTATGCTAGCTAGTCACTAAATGGAGCACATCACAACTACACAGTCACTGAACGTGAACTACTCGTTGTGCTATATGCCTTTGAGAAATTTAGAGCATACTTGCTAGGTACTAGGGTGATAGTCCACACAGATCATGCAGCTATGAGAATATCATGGCAAAGAAAGATGCAAAGCCAAGGTTAATCAGATGGGTGCTACTGCTTCAGGAATTTGACTTTAAGGTCAAGGATAGAAAAGGTTGTGAAAACCAAGTGGCTGATCACCTATCAAGGTTGAATGCTGAAAAGAAAGAGGAACTTTAGTTAGATATCAACGAATCATTCCCAGATGAGCAAGTATTAGTTGAAACTCTTGATCTTATTCCTTGGTTTGCTGACTTTTCTAACTTCTTTCTCAGAGATTTGATGCTTGAAGGGCTAACATTTCAGCAGAGAAAGAGGTTCTTACATGATGTGGGTATGTACTTTTGGGATGATCCATATTTGTATAGGGTGTGTGCTTATAATATCATAAGGCGATGTATCCCTGAGGCTGAGATGCTACATATTTTAGAGGCCTGTCACTCCTTTCTAGTAGGTGGCTATCATGGAGACACTCAGACAGCCCACAAGGTACTTGAGAGTGGGTATTACTGGCCTACGATTCATCAGGATGCAATGGATATAGTGAAGAGTTGTGATGTATGCCAGTGGCAAGGATCCATATCTCATCGCCACGAACTACCACCCATTCTGGAGTTGGAGTTATTTGATATGTGGGGATTTTATTTCATGGGCCTATTTGTGAGCTCCTATGGGCAAAACTACATGCTTGTAGCAGTGGACTATGTGTCCAAATGGGTGGAGGCAGTTGCTATTCCTGAAAATGATAGTAAAAGCATCGCTAGATTCCTGAAGAAGAACATTTTCTCGTGGTTTGGTACACCCTGAGCCATTATCAGCGATGAAGGGTCCCATTACTGCAACAAAGTATTTAGTGCACTTCTGGCTAAATAAGGAGTTAAGTAGCACAAAGTGGCAACACCCTATCACCCTAAGACAAGTGGCAAAGTGGAAGTGTCAAATAGGAAATCAAGGCTATTTTGGCCAAGACACTAAATGCCAATAGGACAGACTAGGCAAGAAAGTTAGATGATGCTATATGGGAATATCAGACAGGTTTCAAGACACCTATTTGTATGTCTCCATATCAGTTGGTGTTTAGAAAGGCATACCATTTGCCAGTTGAGCTTGAGCATAAGGCACTCTGGGTTTTAAAGAAGTTGAACCTTAGTTGGAGTGAAACTGCGAACTTGAGACTGGTCCAGATCAATGAGATGGATGAGTTTCGGTTGAGAGAATATGAGATGTCTACAGTGTACAGGGTGCGGATGAATTTGTATCATGATAAGAATATTGAGAAAAGAATCTTCACTCATGGTGACTTGGTGCTGCTTTTCAACTCTAGACTTCATCTGTTTCTTGGGAAATTGAGATCCAAATGGTCTGGGCCATTTAAGGTAACTCAGGTATTTCAGTCTGATCCTATTGAGCTTGAGAATGAAAAAGGTGAGAGGTTCAAGGCCAATGGTCAGCAAATCAAGGCATACTTGGGTGTTCCAGAATAAATGAAAATACTGGAGGAATGTAAGCTTAATGACGTCTGAGTAATCAAGTCACCTGCATAGCGCCGCGATGTTAAATTGTGCGCTGCTTGGGAGGCAACCCAAGATTATAATTGTAATAAGTAGTTTATAATTTATCATTTTTCTTTGTTTTTATAGAGTCATTGGGTGTTGATGTGTGCACGAAGGACTTGAACAAAGAAATGCAGAATTAGGTGTAGGAAGCCCTTCATGGACAGTCCCACGGGCCGTGGTTCCCTTCACAAGCAACTTCACAGCCCGTCACAAGCTCCAACATCATATGAGAGCTACTGGAAATTACAAGAAAATTATTCACGGTAGGGTTCACGATTTGTCAGATGTTGTACGAACAGTCTAGCCTCTCGTGAACCTCAGGTAAGTTTTTCCTATTCAAGTCATGTTCATGGACGCATCTACGGACCTTGGTGCTATTCGTGGGCAACTTCACGGTTCCTCATTGTCTCTTAATGAGGTGATTGTGTGATGAAAATGCTTAAAATTTGGAATATGTTGATTTTGGGAGAAAAATATCACTGGAAAATGGCTAAGTGTAAGTCCACGATGGGCTTCACGGACCGTAGGGCCAACCACGGGTCGTGATACCCCTCGTGGAACACACTCAGCAAAGATGGGTTACATTGGGTAGGATCACGATGGTCATCACGGATCGTGAAGCCATCCGTGATCCATTCCAATACATTGTCCCGCATATTCAAGACACTGACTTGTGTTCACGAGGGTCTTCATGGACCGTGGTACCAACCATAGCCCGTCATGGCTCCCGCTTAAAAATAATATTATTTTTAACTTATATTTCTATTTTTCATTTTAATACCGTGGCCCTTCCAAATGATAGATTTGGTGACAACATTCTTAAGGCAATGTGTCACGTTCTAATTACACTGGGGAAGGCTGAGTACTCATTAGTGTGTGTTACTTTACTTGTTCGATTATTAATCCATTTTTGGTTTTTCAGGTACTATGGCTCCCCAAAGAAAGACCGTAGTTCCACATTCCTCGCCAACTTCTTCTCAATCGCAAATTGATAATGCTGCGGAGTCTAGTAGTTATGAGGTTCAGACAAATACTACCATTGAAGAACACTTAACTTGAACTACTAGATCTCATATAGCGAGAGCCATTCTCCAGAACACTCCTTCCCAGTCTGAAGAGGAAGGTAGTAGTTCCGGGAGCGGTGAGGAATCGGGTAGCCAGTCTGATAGTGGTTCTGCAGGGAGTGCAGAGTCTTCTAGCGGCTCTCAGGAAAATGCAACTACACCTCCACCTGCTGTAGGATCCGAAGCTGCAAATGAAGCACACGAAGAGGCGGGTGATGAAGAGGAGGGTGATGATGTTACCACCGATGATACCATGGTCCAATATGTTCACCTTCATGAATTTGATCCAGCGGTCAGACATCAATTGTTTGACTATTTCCGCTCTATGTGGACTGTACAGGTCTGAAGATCTCTTCAAGAATGGAATGATGAACAAATCACGCGGCTTTACGAATAGACCAATCATGCCAGAAACTAGAGTAGTGGTGGCGGATCCAAGCATTCCCAGACATCTACAGGATCTTTCAGCTGCATTAGTTTGACTGGATAAATAGCTCACCTAGGGAATTTTCCAACCACCTGAATAGAGAATTTTATGCTTCATATGCAGCCATATTGATGAACTTTGTTGCAGAGACTGAGACTACTAAACGGGAGCAGAAGGACTTTGATAGTACCTGGGACCACTTAACTCAATTATGGTGCACATCTGTGGGTATCTCCGAGTCCACTACCAATAGGATGATGCATGGTCCAGAATACACATCACCATCTTCAGTTGGCCTTTTTGAGGGCAAACATCATGCTATGACCAGTCAAACATAGATGGAGGTTTAGAGTTCTCGAGAGCAGCTCATGCACTGGATTGCAAGGCAAATTACTTCAGAGGGGGAGAATGCAATTTGGGTTACAGGATCGCAGGTACACATTACCAAAGCTTCAATGTCGTTTCTAGCCAAAGTTTGGTGGGAAGTTGTCCGTGCAACCTACAGGTAATGATAACACCCTCTCTCCATCACCAACATCTTTGGTAGCTTGCCTCATTGTTGGTTACCTAGTAAATATAGGTTGGATTACAGCTACAGAAATGAGGGACAAGGCACTAAATAAGAGAGTCAGACTTCCATTTCCCTATCTTATAGGGAAATTGTGTCGACAAGCAACACCTCTCCAAATAGGCTAGTAGACAAATGAACTGAGGAATTCATGCTCACCTAGGCAACCAAAATCAAAGATGTCGCTAACCATCTCGTTAGTGCGAAAGCCGAAGTTGTGGGTTAATTAGCAGTGGTTCCTCATGTACAAATCGACATTCCATATGCGGATAGAGGGCTAGAGGAGAGAGTATCGTCACAGCCATCTACAGGGGCACCACCGCCACCAGCTTTAGCCTCACAGTCTCTAGGTACTTTTACCACTATTCCTACTGTAATTCTTGAGAGGTTTGTTGAAGACCAGCAACAAACCAAGACCTTAGTAGACAAAATTGTACGTCGGATGACCAAGCTCATAGAGCGTTATGTCTTAGCTGCGAAGAAGAGAGTAAAAGTTAAGATGCGGAAGGAGTTGGCTGTCTTAAAAAACAGGATGGATGGCTTGGAGGTCCATGTCTAAGATCAGTTGCAAGATGCAGGTTCAGTAGATAGTGACAAGTTAAGACACAATTGGCCGAGATGCAAGCTGAAATTGCTCAACTAGTTGAGAAGCCGATACATGTGCCCACTCTGGTCGTGCCAGAGTCCTTGATGAACTCGTTTAGTGAGCCACCTAGCACCCAATTCCTTGACGACTTCTGGGGAACTCCCTAAAAGTAAATCTAGCAAGAGGAAACACAAAGTTGATAAGTCAGATGAGGAGCAGCCAATAGAACTCTCTAAGGAGGAACAGAAACAACACAAGAATGTACGCAAGGAGTCGAGTAAGAAGGCTAGAGAAGAAGCATTACTTGAGCAACAGAAAAGAGATGCATTATTGACAGGCATTTTTTGCAGTGCCATACCACCTCCCAGTGCTACCGGTCTAGTTGACCTAGTGCAGCTTTCTGACAGCGCACCCATTGATAAAAGTGTTGACATTGCTACGACTACTGGTGCCTAGTGCACCGTAGTAATGACCCCTCCTTATAGCCCTATATTATTTTGCTTTATTAAATTTTACGGCAAACTCCTTTTGTTTGAGGAGGGGGTGGTGCGCAACCTGTCATTTTAGTTATTAGAATGAATGTAGGTTGACGCTATGTTGTGTCTAATAAGCTCTAATTGGTGTTTTTTTGGGTTTTGATGAAAGTGTAAAGTTTTCGTATGTTGAGTTGTACAACAGCTAGTTCTGTTTGAAATGAAGGTCTTAATCTGAAATTTGACTGTTAAGCTCTTTAGATGACATCTTAGGTACTTATGAGTTGATCCTTTCTAGTCTGAAGAATAAATTGGTGAACTATGAAACTGGAAAATGTAGTCATGTATCATGTGTATATGAGTTTTACTTGAAATCTAACACTAGGAGAAGAAACTAAAATGTGCCCGAGTAGTCTTGCTAAAATATGAGAATAACTAGATAGGAAAGGATCAGTAGGCCATTTATGCTAACCCATTAAAAGAAAAAAATAAAACAACCAAATAAAAAGAATACCACTTGAACCCGATTTGAGCCTGATAACTAATTTTGGTCTTACCCACTTGATATCATATCGTTGGGTCTCCGAAGATACGATGGAACAACTCAAGACAAAAGCCTAAGTTGAGGGTGATTACAACCCAAGTAGAAAGAAAAATTGAAAAACAAGGTTCACTCAATTATGTTGAAATAACAAAATGTGCAATAAAAAAAAGAAATAAAAATGGTGTGGCTGCTAGGATGTACTGAAATGAAAAAGGATGGAATCGCTCAGAAAGAGTTGTGTGCGAACGAAACTTTGGAGAACCAAAGTACTAGTCATTCACAAACCCAAAAATCGATTCCCTAGCATGAGTCTATGTTACAAGCTGATAAAGTCCTACAGTGATCCTATTCCGGTTGTTTGAAAGATAGCGTAGAAAGCAAGGGCAAGCCTATGATCTTTAGTTGTTAGTGTTAGAAGTTCTTTGAGAGTGTGAGCGTAGAATTGAGTCCCAATTATCATGAGTGAGGGACATCTTTGGTGTGAGGACATAGTGATTGCATTTGATAGTTATGAGATGTCATACATTGATAGTAAACGAGCATAAACATGGTCGACTGTGAGTATTGAGATGTCATATATTGATTCTTGCATGTTAGATTGATGGTTTTGGATACAAATTGTGGTTGATATTGGTGCTGCATAGTTTTGAAAAGGTTTTGAATGTTTGAATGCTAAATTTATTGTTTTTCTCATCACTTGAGGACAAGTAATGGTTCTAAGTTGAGGGTGTTGATGTGCCACGAAATCTTGGCACATATAATGCTTGAAAACTAAAGATTAATATAGAATCGAGTGTATTTATGTGGATATGATGTGCTTGGTAGAGTTTGTATAGGTAAAACATGTGGACGTGAAAGAAGAAAGAAAAGAAGAAAATGTAGAGTGAAAGAGAATTGAACCAAGTGAAGATCACGGAAGCCCAAATGGGACGTGAAGATCATGATTGGTCATGATATGGCTCATGAATTAGAACCAGTGACAAGGCATGGAAGAATTACATTTTGGTGGACCCAAGTAAAGATCACGGATGACCTCACGAGCCGTGGTGGTCACAACTGTCCGTGACGGTGATCGTGAAGTGGATCCAGTGAATAGCCGTCAAAACGTTATGAGTTGATTGTACCCAAGTAAAGACTACGGGCACCCAAACGGGTCATGGTCTTCACAACGAGTCGTGATGAAGGCCGTGAAGAGTTCCAGTGAACAAGCTAAGTACAGACCACGGTAGGCTTCACGGACCGTGAAACCCTTGACGGTCCGTCATGTTGCCTGTGAAGCTGCCCGACATTTGAGTCCTACTTTGAGTAGGACTCACTTTAGACATTCTATTTGAATTAATTAGGTCATATTTTTGTTTTTATCTCGTCATATCTTGAATGAGCGACTAAGTTTGAAATATTCTTAGTTTTGATTTTGAATAATGAACATTGAATTGAGTTTCTAAGTTGGATTTTTGGTTTTGAATTATCAAGTGCTTATCGATTTTGCATACTTTTGTAAGTACTTTCTCATCATGTTTTCATTACAAATTTTTGTGTGTTTACTTGAAATCATGAGTGGCTAAACACCACAACTGGGATTGTCGGATCTATGACAGAAATCTAAGTGTGAATTTGTAAGACGAGTAGAAGGCGATTTATATTTGCAAAGCATAATTCAGTTTTTGTTATAGAGAGAAGGGCCAAAATAGTCCCTCATAGTTGGGTTAAGACTCAAAGTCATCCTTGAGTTTTCACATGGAGCACTAATGGTCCCTCATGTTTGCAATAAGCTTAAATTCATAAAATGGGAAAGAAACATAGGCTTCCATTGATCACCACACGAAGTGCCCTATCAAATCTAAATTCTTGTAGACCAAGTCAAAGGTGGAAAACAAAAGGTGTTCATTAACAAGGTATAAAAACAAGTATATATATATATATATATATATATATATATATATATATATTAAA
>JAJOOR010047136.1:0-17043 GCA_036250505.1 Solanum acaule
GTGAGTCTTCATTCTTCGAGGACTAGTGACATGTTTATCTTTATCGCTTTTAGTCCTTTAGTTTCAGTTTTGCTAGATCTAGTTGGGGCATGTCCCAATATTTTTAGTCAGTTTAGAGGCTTATTTCAGACATAGTTAGATTCAGCTTAGTATTTCGAATATGATATTTCTTTTGTCTTAAACTCTCAGATTTGATATATTCAATTTTGGTATATGGGTATTCCCCATCATTTTAGATTTACTTTATGATTAGCTTCCGCATCAGTTATTATTATTCTTAGTATGATCATGTCATGCCAACAGGGTTAGCTTGGGGTCACTTGTGATCCTAGGTCCCGTGTTCGCGTCTCGGGGGTAGTCTCGGGGCGTGACAACGACATAAGTTTGACTTTATTTGGGTAATTGTTGATAGGCTAACAAAATCAACCAATTTCTTACTAGTTAGGACTACTTTCACAGCCGAAGACTATGTAGGGTTTTATCATAGAGAGATTATTAGGATGCACCGTGTCTCAGTATATATCATCTCTTATAGAGGGTCATATTTACCGCGAACTTTGGGAAGTCTTTCTAGAAAGGATTGAGTGATTGGCGATATAAGTTAATCTTAGTACAACCTTTCACCCTCACGACCACGCTGATCACACAATTTATATGCTTGAGGATATGTTACGCTCATGCATGATAGACTTCAAGGGACGTTGTGACTTGGGAAGACCAATTGCCTCTTATTAAGTTCGTGTATAATAACAATTATCATTCCATCCTCAGGATGGCGCCTAATGAGGCTTTGTATGGGCAGAAATGCAGATCCCCTTTTGGAATGTTTGAGGTAGGTGATTCAGGATTGGTTGGACCTGACTTAGTACACCAAATAATGGAGCCAATTAAGCTCATTTGAGAGTAGTCGTTGATAGCTCAAAGTCACTACAAGTCATACTCAGATATGCAATGAAGGGATTTAGAGTTCTATATCGATGACAAGGTGTTTTTAAAAGTCTCACCTATGAAAGGTGTTATGAGATTTGGCATGAAGGGTAAGCTTATTCCTAGATTTATCGATCCATAAAGGATCCCTTGAAGGGTATGCCGAATGTATTATGAGTTAGAGGCCTTCGAGGGTAGAACCTATTCATCCAGTCTTACATGTATCTATGCTACAAAAATGCATAAGAGGCCCTAATTGATTTGTCCCAATTGTGAATGTTCACATCACACTAAAGTTGTCCTACGAAGAAAATCCAGTCGCCATAGTAGATAGATAGATCTAAAGATTGAGTACCAAAGATGTGGCTTCTGTTAAAGTATTATGGATAAACAGGATAAGGGAAGAGCTGACCTGGGAAGTTGATGATGGCATGAAATCTAGATATCCTGTCTTGTTTAAAACCCTAGGGTGATGGTATATCAATTTAGATTAGTACAATGAGGTAAGATACCTACTCATTCTTTATATTGTTTCTTATTATTGTTGTTGTTGTTGTATTTTACTCACATTGTTATTGTAGAGCTTTTGTGCTTAGCTATTTGTGTCATCCTGTGAAACGCCTAGGTTGGAATTTCTTGCATTTCAAATTTCTGGGTAGTCATGTTTACAAAGAAGACTCTACCAAAATTTTGGCAACTCCTAAGGACTTAACCACGTGACTATGATTTTTCATTCGAGGGTGAATATTTCTAAGGGGGAAGGATGTAACACTCCGACCTTTCAAAATGTCTAAATTAACTAGTACCTTCGTGGCAAGATAAGAGTGACTAATAAGTTAAGAATGATGTGGTTTGACTTATTTGAATTGTTCAAGGCTCGTATTTTAAGTTTCGAAGTCATTTGAGTTGCAAAATAGCAAAAGCTTTCACAAGTTCTGTTTTAAAGATTTCTCTAAACTTAGAGTTAAATATCTTAGTGCTTTTCTACTAATCTATAAGGAGTAAGGGGCCCCACAACATATCAAATCAAATTTCTACGAGTCTAATTTCCAAGGAATCCATTTATCCATACAACTTTACAATAGAGAAATATTCATGTTTTTGTGAGATAATGCAAGCAGACACTTGAGGTGGGACAAGGTCCGCAAAAACTTAATATAATCACCCAACTTTGTATCTTCTTCATTTTCTTTGGTCCTTCAGTGAATAATAATAGAGAACATCCAAATAATTTCTTAAAATTCTCCAAAGATCCTTATGATCTTATTTTGGAAGCTTCGGGAAAGTTTCCCTACGTCGCAAGCTCATCAATTTGGCATAGTTTGCCCTATCAAATTTGTGGCATAGCTTCATAGGTGTTGTGACAACGAGGTAGTTCCCATATAAAGTGTTCATGGTTCTATAACGAGAATGTTTAGCGAGGTAAGAATGTTCTTTTATTGGTTATAGCTACTTTAGACCTCATGTAGTATTATTATTGGTGAAAATCCATATCTTTTGTTGGATTGTCATGAAGAGTTATATTTTTGTATTGATTGAGAGCCTTCCACATTGTAGTATCAAGGGGGTTCGGGCAGAAGACTTTAGGACGCTTGAAATCATCTAAAAAAGGTATGTGAAAGTTATTCCTTTCTCTTTTTGGCATGTTCCTTAAAGCCTTAGAATGATACGACTAGTGAATTGTAGTCGAGTACTCGTATCCAAAGTTAATGTGTTTGCTGCTTGAGTTGATATATTTATCCTTGGTCGGGACACGTATTCTAATATTAGCGACTATGTGCTTAGATACAACTTAGAAATAATTTGTATAGGTCGCTTATAGCTATATTAATCTCCTTTAGGCGTTTTGATAATTTGTTTTTGTTCTTGGGGATACTATGGTTAGCTGCAAGAATGTGAGCTTTGCCTACAGGGTTATTGATGCCTAAAAGGGGTATGTGTTGCATATGGGGCTATGTTGATGCCTAAGAGGGATATGTGCTATCTATAGGGCTATGTTGATGCCTAAGAGGGATATGTGCTATCTATAGGGCTATGTTGATGCCTAAGAGGTCTATGTTGTCACGATCCAAAAGCAGGTATGATGGCACATGTATTATCCCACCAAGACAAGTCGGCCTAAAATCCAACTACTGATGTAAATGCAGAAATAAAACAAAATAAGGACTATCATAACATTAAAACGCAGAAAACAAATCATAGCTCATTATACCCCCAAAACTCAGTTTCACATATACAAGCCTCTAATGTATTACAATAGACTTCAAAAGATATACAAGTATGAATGTATGTGTTTCTAGAACAAAACAAAAAAATAATATAAGAGTAAGACGTCTCCGATGGAATGACAACTACCTCAAAAACTCCCAATGATAAGCCTCAAGCGTAGAAGAGAATAAAGAGTAATCATGATGATCCTGGCTTGTAGCCTACACAAGTGTAGAAGTAAGAGAGTGAGCACCAAACAACAATGACACTCAACAAGAAAACCTACAACCCTAAGTAAAGCACTATTGAACACAAGTACTCCAACCACACCATCCAAACCTCCATAACTACAACATGCAAAAGTCCAATCAGCCCAACCTAATAGTTCTTATTCTTACTCCATATCAAAAAAGCACATAGAACATCACAAATTGCACTTCAACACATATAATCATATCACCATAGTCTTTCACAATTCAACAATCACAATGGCATATCATCAATCACAATTGATGAGAATAAAATGAAGTGCAATGTCAAATAGTGATGCATGTCTATCCTAATGATACACACCCGTTGTATCTTAGTTAGGGACCTATGAGGGACATATAAGTCTATGCATCTGCCACAAAACGTGTGACCCTCCGACCCCTCATAATAGAAATTACCACGGAGTGTATGGTCCGAGCCCTCTTTATAGAACTTGCCATAGAGCATGTGACCTGACCCCTCATAATAGAATCAAGGGTGAGTCAATAAAATGTTTCAACTATTCATGGTATATCATGATCATAATTTCAATAAAACAATTAATATCACAATTCCGACATGATTCTTCGTTTACCCCACATTATCATCACTAGATCATATTTATCATTTAACAATACACAAAAATATGTGAAATCTTTTACCTCTTCCCATTACTCCTAATCAAACAATGGAATACAAGGTTCAATATACTTAACAAAGAGTCAAAGGGTCCACTAGTCCCAAGAAAACATTCAATCAACCCGATACTTGAACTTTCCCTCTCCGCTAGGCCTCCAAATTAACATAATCTAAGTAAATATGGAATCACAATAAGAATTTGAAGCCAACAACACTCATATCAATGATTTTAAAAACTTTGGCCAAATTGACCGAATAACCCATTCCCAAAAACTAGGGTTAAATCAAGAAATTTGTGTAAAATCAAGTTACCCAAAGGTTTTGGAACTCAATAGTGAAAACCACATCAAAAAATGAGTTATAACCAATCTTAAATCACCATTTTCATAATCCTTTAAGTTCTTGTAAAAACCTTCAAAGTTTGGAATCAAAATCAATGATTAATCATCAAAATCATAAAATAGTTAGTGGGTAATAAAGATGTGGAGTTGAAAATTGTTACCCTATTGAAGAATCTTGAAAAATTACTTTAAAATTGCCTGCACCGAGCTTTCAATGTTCAAAAATAGTGAAATGGGGTTGAAACCCCGACTATTGGGAAAACATTATGTCCAAGTTGAATTTACTCTTCGCGATCGTGACCCAAAGTCTCGTGATCACAATGAGTAAATCCTGGTCAACTCATTAATTGACCATTACAATTGTGACACAAGCCCACCCAATCATGATGATCAGAACTCAAATGCTACGCGATCGCAACTCCCGACCACGCGATCGTAATGCCCCACCACGCGATCACGATTCCCCACCACGCGATCATGAAGCATAAAACATTATCTCCTTGCGATCGTGACAAACACCACGCGATTGCGATGCATAAGAAAATAACCGCATGTGATCACGAGAGAGGGCCTCACAATTGCGATGAACAACTAAGGGGAACCTAACATCAACATACAACAATTCACCAAGACACAAAATTCACTGAATGGACCCTCATGATTTGTTTAGAACCCTGAATTATCAACTAAACTCAACGTTCTGGACTCAATGGAACCATCAAAACACAGATCGTAAGTTTTCTTAACCTGAAACCCGTGAAAGTCATAATAACTATCTTTGACTCAAAATTATCAAACTGCCCTCAGAACCTCTGAAAATTCAACCAAGACCTCACCTATGCCTAAAATCATCCGCCAAACCTAATAGAATTGTTAGAAATATGATATGAGCATCCGAACTTTAAATGTTAACCAAAGTAAACTCTTGATCTAAAAACACTTTAACTCCCAACTCAAGGCCTCAAATCCATGAAGTAACTCTAAATATAAAACAATAATGCTCCTATATCAAATTACGCATTCAAGAGTTGATGGAACTGACAAAATTCCATTTCGAGTCTCAAGACTCTGGTTTTTTTATATCAAAAATCACTTTCTAACAACTTTAAACCTCTAAAATTGAAAATTTTCCAAAAATCACAACTTTTGAAGCATATTCATAAACTAATCAAACATGACTCGGGGTAATCATCGGGAGGAGTAAAATGATAATTTCTAAAAATTTCCAAAAATGATCATCAGTGTCATTACATATGTGTTGCCTATGGGGCTATGTTGATGCCTAGGAGGGCTATGTGTTGCATATGGGGATATATTGATGCCTAAGATGTCTATGTGTTGCTTAGGGCTATATTAATGCCTAAAAGGTCTATATGCTACCTACGGGGATATATTGAGTCCCAAAAGGGTTATATGTTGCCTATAGGGCTATATCAATGTCTAAGAGGGAAGTGATATCTTACAAGGATAAAGGACTAATGATAGGGGTAAATAGATTGAATTGACACCTGCTGGGCTTTTAGAGGCCTACATAGGTTGTCTTATTTGCTATTTTGTACCTGCCAAGCTTATAGGGGCTTAGTTAGGTTGTTGTTCAAGTTTTCAACAACGTAGAACACATTATGAGAGGGGGCTGGTTACTCTGTTATATGCATGCTAATGTGGCAAGTATTATTTTTGGTGTGTTTAGATCAAGAGCAAGTCAGTACGCTTATCTTATTCTTGACTTCCTTTCCTGATTATTTTTAGTATATTATGATACCTCCTTAGTTATGCTACTGCTTCATACTTGGTAAATTATTTTGTACTGACGCCTCATTGCCTAGGGATATTACATTCATGCTTACATGTTCCAACAAACCCCCTAGTAGTAGAGTTGTCTTCTAGCAGGTTGGCTATCCCCTTTCTTCTAGAGATGCATGTGCTATGAGGTTTATTAGCTTTTAAGGTAAATAATTTCAGGTAGGCTAGGACCTGTCACTAACAAGATTTACTACTCTTGAATGCTTGTAGATAGTGTGTTGGGTTGTATAGATACGTTATTGGCCATGTTGGCCTTGTTTGTTGGTTACCTAAAATTTGACAATTGTTTGATGTATTGTTTTGATATATACCTATTTTCAACTTCTGTAAAGAGATATAATGTTTACATTTTCCTAGATATCATATGGCCTCGACGCCTGAACAAGAGTAGTGTGCTAGATGGCTATTGATTTATATGAACTATTCGGAGTAGCTATTTTCTTTATAGAGCTATTGAGAGGGGTCTGACTAGCCAAGGTCTTATTTTTAAGCCGAGACATACTTGTTTTTTGGGTTGTGTGCGGCTACTATACATCATTAGTAAAAGGTCTAGCAGGGTCGGCTCAGGCCAACGTTTTGAAATTGGGTGTCAGTTGCACCCCTAGAGTTTGGGGCGTGACATTAACTTAGATAGTTTTATATAATTTAGAGTTGCATGATTGTTAGGAAGTTTGTAGGATGAAATTATAAGCTTTCATGATCCTTAGTCATATTTTGGACAATTTTCGAGATTTTAGACTAAAATTATAGCCGTGAAGCTCTAGTTTAGGATTGGCTTTAGTCTTGGTGTGGCGATTGAGGATCTTAGAATACTTTTAGGTGGTTTAAGATTATATTTATATGTGTTGGTTGATTTTAGTTTTAATTGTTGGTTATTTTGATATGTTTGAGCTCTTTATGATATTATTGTGTTTTTAGGCCCGAGGCCTTGGACTTGGACTAGCTGAAGTTCCAAGTTAGTGCAATAATTGTACTGTGAATGGAATTTTTCCCTATTTGTTGTGTTATGTTGATATATTGTGAGTGATTTTCTTTTGGTTTCCATTCATTCATGCTCATGACATTTGCACTTGATTTCGGTGGGAGTTAGACTTGAGAAATAAGAATTTTGTGTTTGAAACCGATTTTCTTCAATTCTTACTTGTTTGTGCTGAAGTTTTGAAAGAAATTGTATCATTTTGTTGGGACTTTAGCTTTAACATGTGTTACTTTAGATTTTACTAGGTTTACTATTGAGATGTGGGATTTACGATGAGAGGTACTATTTTTGTATGAGATATTGATTTGAAAGAAGATTGGCTTTAAACTTATGGGTTCCTAAGGCATTTTGAGAGGTGGGATGTTTTACATGGTATTGTGATCCCGATGGATTATTCTGGGATGTATTTCATGCACTTGGCATATGTTGATGAGCTCCGACGGCTCGTAAATTGAACTTTAGTTTTTTACTTTTATACATATATTGAAGAGTTATGATGGGCCTGTGGAAAGTCTCAAGGAGCATACAAGGAGGCCAACAAGGCTATTATTTTTACTATATTAGAAGTCCTAACATTTAATAATTTAAAAATACTCCCTCTATTTCAAATTAATTGAATTGTTGAGACATTTTTCAAATTAACTTAATTGTTCAATTTTCAAGATTACTTTTAGAATGTTCTTCCAATTCTACCCTTCATTAGTTAGTATTGAAATTAGTTACTTAATTAATATTTAGTTATTTTAATAATAAATTTGACACTAATTAAGAAGGGTAAAATGAAAGTTATGTCTAATTTATGTCTTAATCTTCTTTTATTAAAGGGGTTGAAACACCTCGACAATTCAATTAATTTGAAACGGAGGGAGTAATACTTTTACCTTGTACAAGTTTTACTTAAATTATGGCAGACAAAATAAATATATGAGTAAAGAATTAAAAATATTAAAGAAAGAGGTTTACGCTTTTCAAAATAACTTTTTAACCTTGCTATATGAAATTCATATAATTTAGATAGATATAACATTTATTTTAACGTAAATTGTTATTTTATAAATAATTTTATTCTTTTGGTATATAGTTTTTTATTTGTCGCGAAACTCACATACAAAAAACTAGTTGGTATAAATATATAAGTTCTAATTTAAAAATGTTAAACGTTTTAAATCACTAAGAGTCCCAAGGATATGAAATACACACTAACATCTTTTTTTTTATTTCTCATTCGACATCTGATACCCGCATTGGAGTGCAATTAATTTGGATTCACGTCTCATCCTACCACAGATTTTTCCAGACCCAAGACTTGAACTCAGACATGTGGTTAAGGGAGGACCATAATATTTATTTCACTAACACATATATTTTTATTTACTAAATCAAGACATAATATTATACAGTATTACCACAAGAGTATTTATTTCATTAATTAAATTCGTCGGGAAAAACTCATCAACGTATGGTCCATGTTTATATATAATGACCTAGTCGTTCATTTTTTATTTTTTGTGAATTGACCGTTTTTCCCCTCCTGTGATTGACCTGAAGTCTTTTATGATTGAGTTTGAAAAGTTGTTCTTGAACTTGGACTTAAAAGTTGAGAATTTTGTAAGTTTTGAGTGAAAGGTTAATATTGTTAAGAACGTGGTTTTTGGAGTCCTTTGGAGTTTCGAGTGTCGGAATGAAATTCTGTCGATTCCATTAGTCTCGAAATGTGGAATATGCACCATGAGAGTTATCGATTTCAGATTCCGAGTTTTTTTTTGGATTTGAGGTCCTAATTTATGAAATAGTGGAAATTTTGCCTTTGGATTGACTTTGATCAACATTCGGGGTTCAGATGCTCAAATCCAAATTTTGAGAATTCCGTCAGATTCGAGAGATGATTTTAGGCCTATATGAGGTCTTGGTTGATTTTTGAGAGGTCCCGAGCTTGTTTTAGCCTTTTTAGGCGTGAGTTAGTGTCTTGTGATTTTCACATATGTGGATCAAGAAGACCTCAGATTCGTGTTTTGAGGGTTCCATTGAGTCTGGAACGTCGAGTATAATTGATTTGCATATGCGGTTTGTATATACAGGATTCTGAACGAATCCCGAGGGTCCTTTCGATGTTTTGAGAGTCTCTTTCGCCTCTTCTCCTTGTCTTAATTCTGATTGATTAGCTTCTTCCTTCGCGCAAGGTATGGTCTAACGACCCCCTTGTTGTGTTGCATTTTGTGATCTTCTTTCTGTGTTTTTCGGATAGCCGAGACCCGACAAGCTCGTTCAGATTTTGGACGCAGTACATTCGAATCTTGAAGCACCACCGCGAACGCTACCGCACGTCCGCCTGCAGTGCGGTATGGCACCACCCTGTTGTTCCAACAGCCAATTTTGGCGTGTCAGCTTAGTTATCCTCATCAAACCATTGTTTGCTGGTGTCAGCAAGCCTCGCTTTTGCGAAGGCCAATCACTTATGTGACCTTCGCATAAGCAAGAGCCTCTTCACTTAAGCAAGCTTCACAAAAGCAAAGAGGGCTTCACTTTTACGAGAGAAGCCTTTTATCTATGGGTCGATTTTGGGAACCGGTGGTTGCTTTGTGACATTAGAGGGGTTTTGACCTGCAAATTTCAGCGCTTAAGCCCCATTTTTTCATTTTTGAGCTTAGGAACCCTTAGTGGCGATTTTTGAAAGGATTTTTTGTGCTAAATCAATTGGGTAAACTTTTATGATCCTAAACCTTCATCTTCCTTTGGTTATTTATGGATTCTAACCTCATAATTTGGGATTTGATTTGGAAAATGACAAGGTTTTGCAAGAACTTGAGTTTTGATCTAAAATGGTTATTTTGAAGTGGTTTTGATCCCTTTTTTGATATGGTCTTCACTAATGAGTTCCTAAAGCCTTAAACATCATTTTCGAGTATTGTTTTCCGGATTCAAACCTCCATTTTTGAAATTGGATTTTAAGTTGATTGACTCATTTCTCTATATAATTGATGTGAGAATTGTTGTTTCCGATGACTGATTGTGAATACTTGATTGCTATAGATTGTGTGGCTTTGGAAGTGATTCAGAAGCGAAAGTCTCAACTCTTGGATTGATTTATTGTTTGGTTTAAGGCAAGTGATCTCCTAAACCTTACATTCTAGTAGAATTTGTGTACTTCCTTCGTTGCTTGTGTGTTGGGAGTAATGAGGATAAGGTGAATGGTTTAATTGTCTCCTTGATATATGTAAATGAATAAAAATGGATTGAAATAAAAAATGTATGTGATGGACACAATGATATGAATTATCGTACTGTGACTCTTGTTGATTGATTGATAAAATGCTTGAAAGCATGAATGTGGAATTAAATTGTATGATTTGTTATCTCTTTCATAAGGTGTGATCTTGCTTGTGTGCATTGATTTTTGAACACCGTGTTGAGATTTGTGATGATTTATAATGGCGAGGTCTTTGCCAACAAGTGTTATTATGCTGAGGTCTTTGCCAAATGAGGTCATTTGTTTATAAAGCCGATAGAAAATGGTTCCGGCAAGAGATTGATTATTGTGACTCGATGCATTTGATGCTTATACATGACTTGTTTGCTAATTGTGATTGATGTACTTGTTGCGTGTGACTGAACTACTTGACAATGAGATTTACTTATTCGATTCATTTAATTGTGGAATTATGACTATTGAACTGATATTGGGCCTTGTGAGCCGTGTATTGTAGAACTGTTAGGTTGGGCTGGTTTATGTGCAAATTGTAGTTTGAGGAGGTTTGGTTGGAGTTGTAAGGGTTATTCAATTTCTAGTTCGATGTCTTGTTTAATAGGTTGCTTGTTGGGTACCATGTTGTTGGTACTCACTCCTTGCTTCTGCACCTGTGTAGGTACTGAGCCAGTTTAGCGTGATTGTTCTTCTTCTCCCTTTCTGAGGCTCGTTGGAGGACTTGAGAGGTAGTTGCTTGTCAATCCGGTAGACCCTCTTTTCCTTTTCCTTAAAGCTTTAATTTGTTCTATTTGAGAAACAAAGATTGAGACTTGTACTTATTTCTTAAATTCTGCACTTTATGCATTTAGTGTCTTGTATACATGACAACCAGATTTTGGATTTTTTAATAGAATGAATAAGTTATCCGCTTTATTTTGCTCTTGCTTTATTGTTTTATGCATTTCTTTCGGTTTCGTTGGGTTGAGGCTGATTTGTTTTGGTGGGAATAGACAAGTGGCATCACGTCCATTTTTGGGTCGTGACATTATATGACATAGAAAATGATTAATTTTATTTTTTTCATGTTAGGCTTTTTTAATGATAAATTTAGTTGAATGATTATATTGATACAAATGCATAAGTTGAATGATTATATTGATACAAATGCATAAGTTGAATGATTTTATTGATATACAATAAAGTTTAATGACTTTGCTAAATAAATTCTCAAAATTAAGTAACATTTTGAGATATTAACTCTACCCTTCGGCATGACAATCAATGTTAACAACCCTCTAACAAATCAACCCAAGTGACCAATACTTGTGGCCCTTTGATTTAATATACAAATTATTAGAGGCTTCTACTCCTGATGATAGGCATAAGTCATAACAACCTCTTCCAAATTGAAAAACTATTTCCATATTTTGGAAGATCCTATCTCCTTCCAAATTTGTTTTTCAAATTTGTAAAAGATTAAGAAAATATATATATATTTTTTAATTTGATGGAAAAATATTTTCTAAAATAACTTTGTCATGGAAAACATTTCTTGAAAATATATTTTATCATTTTTTTTTAAAGAAAGAAGAAAAATTGAAAGAATTTAGTAAGAAATAAAATTTGTACGAATGATGTGATGATTAAGTGAGGATTATCATTCATTTATCTTATTAAAAAGTTTATACCAAACTAACATATGAATTATAGAGACCACATTACATAAATGAATGAGATGTAATAGCCCTGAAGAAAAAGTCAAGAGCAATTTAGGCCTTGTGTAAAATCATATGTACAAGTAATTAGATGCATTTCAATATAAAAAATGAACTTAGAACCTCTCCCCTCCAAAAAAAAAAAGGATGAAAAAAAGCTTAACCAAACATGTCATTTTTTTCATGCATGCCACAATTTTTGAGAGCAAAAACAAATCTGGGCATTTAGTCACATTTTTCATGCATTTTTGCATGTTTCAATTTTGACATCCATTTCTCTCTCTTGATATAAAGAAAAGAGACAGAGAGAAATTCATGCCAAATTGATTTGTGAGAATTCACATTGATTTTGGATAAAAGAAAAAAAAAATGGATGTGAAAGAGCCATTGTTGAGAAATGTCAATATAACAAAGCGTCGAAACTCAGTTAATTCTATGCGATGTGATTTCTTCTCAGAATTACCTAGAAAGGTTAAGACATGGCTTGATCCTGAAGTCCCTTTTCTTTTGGACTTGTCTAAAGCCACTGATTTAATTGAAGGTAAATCCTTCAATGTTGTTACATGTAAAAGTTGCTACCTTGTCACATTTCTTTTTTTATTATTGACGATCTTATAATTTTTTCTTTATAGGAGAGAAAGAATATTATGAAAGACAAATTGCTACTCTCAAGTCCTTTGAGGAAGTTGATTCACTTGATTCAGTTAATGTCATTGATGAAGAGCAAGACCTACTAGAGCAAATACAACATGAAAGAGCAATGCATATTTCTAATTGGGCAAATGTCTTATTACTTGCTTTTAAGGTAAAGTTTCATTTGTATTCCTTCACTTGGAAAATGTGCCAATCTCTTAAGAAAAAAATTGAGAAATAGCAAACATAATATGAAAGACTACCACTATAGTTTGATAATTGCGTTCCATAACTATAATTATGTTTGCTATGGAGGCTGCATTTGTATATTTTTGTCTGTTTGTATATTTCGCTTGCGAATATATAAATAGGTAAGTATATACAAATTCTGTATTTGTATATTTAGGAATTTTTCAGAACTTTGTTTGTATATTTCGTTTGTCAATATACAAACAAGGTAATTTATTATGAATTTTCATAAATCGTATACAAATAACTAGAGTAAGCAGTTTAATACTAGTTTAGCTACAACTAGTTTTTCTTGCTCAAACTCTACCACATGTAAGTTTAATACTAATGATGAATCAAATCATCAATTATGAGACATAAAGTAGTTGTATCCAATTATGTTCTTTGTGAGGAAATAAAGATATAGTATTTTATACTTTATCGTTACTTTGGATGGATTGCAGATATATGCTACAGTAAAAAGTGGTTCTTTAGCAATTGCAGCATCGACGTTGGATTCATTACTTGATCTAATGGCTGGTGGTATTCTCTGGTTCACACACCTATCAATGAAGAGTATAAACATTTACAAGTACCCTATAGGAAAATTAAGAGTTCAACCTGTCGGGATTATCATCTTTGCAGCTGTTATGGCAACTCTTGGTATGTTCTTCTACACATGTGACATGCTATAATATCTTTGTCTCTATTTTACAGTCTACAATTCATGAATAACAAATCGATAAAGGAGAAGAGAATAAAGGACTTTATCATATGTAAAAAATAAAAAAATCTCAAAGTTTTCTATTAAAGTACCACAAAATACAAAATGATGGTAAATATCTGTATTTTAGCTATTTCTTATAACATATTTTTTTGTGAATTTTTGGTGGTTTAATTAGGGAATAAAGTCCAAGCATACAAATTATTTTAAAGATAATTCAGAAATCTAGAATGATTGCTTGTATCGATCATGATTCAAGTACTCATGGAAAATATAGATAAACAATTTAAACAAAAAAGGCAACAACAACTATAATTAATCAGGTCTCGCGGTGCATGATAGTGTGACTTGCTAAAGTGCACCATTGATCAAAAATGGCGAGAGGACGACAAAATGAAGATAGCAACTATCTCCACCAAAAACACCAATGGAACAATGGCAATACAAAATCCATGGAGTAAATCCCATGATGATATGAGCATGAAGGTAACAGAACACGATGGGGGAATGTACAGAGGAAGCTAGACATGAACAATGAACCAGCTAAAAGATGGGCAAATTTATAGGATGTCAGCTAAGGAAATGGGTTTGAGCTATGTAAATCCAGTCAAGGTTATTGAGCTAAATAAAGCTGAAATAGAAGAATGGAAGCAAGCAATTATCTTGTATGTGGCCCTAGCAATTGAAAGGTACATTGCACTGGAGGTGAACAACATTGTAATTAAGTAAATGACTATTTCTTAGTTCAATTTGTTTGCCTAGATGATAGGAATGAAGTGTTCTACTCAGGGCCACATATGCTGACTACTAAATCAATTATCGTTAAGGTGTGGAGTGCTGATTTTGATTTTAACAAGGAGGTATTAAAAAGTATAAATTGTGCTCATATGGATGAAATACCCTTTTAACTATTGGAGTATGGATTCCTTGAGTAGAATCAGTAGTAGTTGCATTGTATGCAGATGAATGCAATACTAAGCTGGATAGGATGTCTTATGCTAGAGTGCTTGTGGGAATGGATTTTGCAAGGGAATTACCAAAAAAACTCAAGGTAGACAGTGCAATATGAATGGGTTCCTCAATATTACATTACATGTATCCAGGTAGGTGCCACATAAAGGAGGGTCCTCTAAAGAAAATAGCTCCTAAGGTTTGCAATAAGTGGGGTACAAAAATAAGAAACTATTGTAGATGGAGGGGTGACTACAAAGAACAAAGGACAATGCTGAAAGTAACAAGGAAGTATGCAGTGGGGAAGTTAGGACATGGACACAAGTAAGCTCAAAAATAACAGCTACAGAGTCTCCACATCAAATGACAGTGAGAAATAGATTTGAATCTCTAGTAGTTCAGAAGCTTGGCACAACTAGTTTATATGGTGATCAGGGGAGAAGAGGAGATAACACTGGAGGTATAAATCCTGAACTGGTAACATGAAGTTGGTTACTTGGAATACAAGGAACTTCATAATAAGTAAAAGGAATTCAAACTTTTTATGAAGGAAAGTAATGTAGGTATAATAGCAATATTGGAGCATAAAATAAAGGTGCAGTTAGCTTAGAAAGTAACTCAAAAATTAGCAAAAGGAAAGCAAATTATGAACACACTGATAAGGGTAGAATCTGGTTGATGTGGGATCCTCAAGTGATTGACCGCTTCATTATGAACAAATCTGATCAATTTATTCATGGTAGAATTCTAATAAAAAAGACCAACTTGGTGTTCTACTTGGTAGTAATTTATGGGCTACCTACTATTCAACATAGGAGGAAGTTATGGGAAGACTTGGTATGGATGGTTACAGGGGCCAGGAGCCTATGTTATGCATGGGGAATTTTTATGTTTTAACAAGTGAAGATAGACCAATCCAGGAGGCAAAAATAAGGGACTTCAAGTACTTTATGAATGATTATGATATGAAAGAACTGAAATGGACAGGTAAATCTTATACTTGGTCTACTGGACACACTTGTACAAGATAGATAGAGATGTGGCAAATGGAGAATAGTGCTGGAGATACCTCAAATGAAGGTAACTATTATGAATCCACGAACATCTGATCACTCCATTTTGAGCTTGAAATTACATAGAACAATCAGAGGTACTCATAGGGCATTCAAGTTCTTAAATTGTATAGCTGAGTACCCAAAATTCATTTATAGAGTGAAACCAATATATGGATGGAAGGCAGTAGGAGAGATTTGTTGGGAGTATGGCAAAAGCTAATAAAGGTGAAAATGAGTCTCAAACAGCTAAACAACACAACGTTTAAAGGGGTCAGCAATAAGGTTGATGATATAAGAGGGCAGTTGCAGTGTATTCAAGAGCTTATGAAGGATCCTGTAAAAGTTACAACTAACAAGAAAGAGAACTACAACAGCAGCTAGAAAAATGGAGTAAGGTTGAAGAAAGTGCTATACAACAAAATCCAGAGTGCAATAGTTGAGATTAGGTGATGCAAATGCTGCATACTTCTTTGCAAACTTGAAGAACAGGGTGAATAAAAACACTATTAACAGTCTCATGCTTTCAGAAGACATCAAATTCCATAGACAAAAGGCAATAGAATTTTAAGTTAGCACATTTTATAAGGAGTTACTGGGACAGGCTGCTCAAAATCTACCTGAGTCCTACTATAATGAAGAATGAAAACATTCTCCATAGGGGGCAACAAATACAACTAGCCGCAACACTAACAAGGGAGGAAGTGGTAACTACACTCCACAACATTAATGATATGAAGGCACCTGGACATGATAGATTTAATGCAGTCTTTTTTAAGAGAGCTTGGTCAATAGTTTGAGAGGACATTATAAATGATGTAATATTATTCTTTGAGACACCACCAACTCCGCACCCCCCGAAAAATGGTATCAGAGCTATGGATAATAAGAAACATAAGAAGAAACATACTAGTAGAAAGTTAAGAAAAATAAGAAGAAAATTAGACAAATTATATCAGGAATATAAATATCTCAATATCACAAAAACTGATAACGACAAATTAGATCAATTAATAGATAACATATCTAAAATAGAATATAAATATATTCAATACTTAAAGATACAATGAATAACGAGAATAATGAATATAGACAAAAACTTACCGAAATAATTATATCAAAAAGACAAGAATTGAGACATAGGCAAAATAGACTTAACAGTAATATATTTGAAGAAATTTGTAAAAAATCTATAGTAGCACAGAGAAAAACTATTTTATACCTACAAATACAAATAGAAAGCTTAGAATATAAACTACACCACAACTTATAAATGAATAAAGAAGAATACGCAATAGATGAAAAAACATATGAAAACTATGACGGATTAAAAATAAAGATAATATTTTCTAATCTAGGAAGAAGATATAAGAAAATAGGTGACAATCTAAGTTTAATGTTAGAAAAAGA